>NCQT01085526.1:4773-15989 GCA_002740465.1 Stenocereus thurberi | reverse complement strand
GTGAAAGGAGGGTTCCAGTAGAACTTAGGAAATTTTGGGAAGTTTGGTTGTCTGCAAGACTAGCAGCTCAATTGTCAATATGTCTATGGTACTGATCGTGGAATTGTTGGTCCCTGTATACAGTTAGAGAGGTTTCCTAGAGCATGAAGTGAAAACCCAAAGTTTTGCTATGGAGGGTGATTTGTGACAGAGCTAGAAGACCGCAGTCGTTGGAAATCGTAGTTCGTTGCCCTTGCCTTTCTGTCGAGGGCCTAGCTATAGCACCCGTGTAGTTTAGTGTGAAGTGTATAGATGTATGGATCTACCCTCACATATTGTGCTACTTATGAAAGCCGGATGAGAGGCTGTAAGTTGTGGTATCTTTTAAGAAATTGTGGTGGATAAGGCCATTATTCATGCACGCAAATATATTCATATCCATATCTGAATTTTTGTACATCTGCATATGTGGCCAAGAGTAGTAATTGTGGTATTAAGTTACTTAATCAAAATTGTGGAAAGGATGGTTGAGTAAAGGTTGTGGAGAGATATGCTTGTCGTATGGAATTAGTTCAGATTTGTGCCAGGAAGATTAACAACTAAAGCTATCCATAAAAAGAGTAATGGAGCACTATACAGACAGAAAGGTCTATGCTTTCACTTTAAGGAAGCTTTCGA
This sequence comes from Stenocereus thurberi, assembly GCA_002740465.1. Taxonomy (NCBI): domain Eukaryota; kingdom Viridiplantae; phylum Streptophyta; class Magnoliopsida; order Caryophyllales; family Cactaceae; genus Stenocereus; species Stenocereus thurberi. The sequence goes on along the minus strand of NCQT01085526.1, from coordinate 15,332 downwards.
CATATTAGCTAGTGTGTGCTATGACGATGCTTGCAGATTAAGAGTATTCCTGTTGCATACGAACGAGTCATAAAAGATATTGTATAAAGGAGGTAAAAGTAGCGTTAAGACTCCATCTTCGGGTACTAACTTTCATCTTGACATTGGTTGTACCGAGATTTACTGTAAGCCCTTCTCTTTTTGCAACAGTTGTAGGTGGTGTGGCGAGAGTGATTTACAATGATGTGCCATGGTGTGTGTTATTTGGAAACGATGTGGTGATATAATCTTGATTGATGAAATTACAATAGGAGTTAACAAGAAGTCGGGACTTGGGAGGAGAGCACTGGGGCCTATGGCTTTTTGTGGTTGGATGTGATCAACTTTTTAATGCAAACAAATCTGTAATCTTGTTTCCATGACTATGTGTGGTTTTATGGGAGATTGAAGGTATTGTGATTAAAATACTACTTTGTAATTATGATTATGACAAACTATGTGATTATGATTGCATTACAAAAGGTTGTTTGCATTACATTGCCATGACTTCGCGTTCAACCAAAGTATGTATGGGTTTTACACTAAGTACATCAGAGAGAAATTTTTTGGACTTCAGGCTTACTGAAGAAATGGGTGGGTTAAAATGGAAGCGACCATTGATAGCTCTATAGTACTGAGGATAGAGAAGTTATATATTAAGGGTCATTGCTACAATGCAAAAGAGAGATTGATGATGGTATTAGACCAAGTATAATATGAGGCTGAGATGTTGAAATGGAGAAACATTTGTAGAGTCTTCTGTGACAAAAGAGTGATTTTCAGTTACTTTGAAGGGTAAGAGAATTTCACTGCATGGTTTTTACACCAGCTTTGTCAAATAGTGCATTGGCGACTAAGAAATCAAGTGTTCAATATATGATGGTAATAGACATAAGGATGATATTTTGGATATCCAGGCTTACAATTACGTAAGGAGTATAGTGATACGAGGCAAAGTGGGAGTTGCCCCTATATGGGATAAGACATGGGAAATGGGACTTTGGATGGTTCAAATATGTAAAAAGGTATGTAAAAGTAGCAGCAGTAAGGTGGTATGAGAAGATTGAACTCTTTGGTTGTAAGAGAGGGCATGGAAGACTTGAGAAGAAGTGGCATGAGATTATCATACTAGATTTGGCTCACAAATCAACTTACCAAGAGGCAAGGTGATGTAGGATGCTCTACGAGCAATTCCTATGAGGAAAATTTTCATACAAAGAAATATCTCTTCAGTGCCTTAAAGATAATCTCCTGAAGACTGCTTTTGGGGTGATGGAAACTTTCACCATTGTTCTTTTCATGCTGTAGGTTTTGTGGATAGTTTCCACATTGGATGTATATTATGCTGTTGTCGGATAGCATCCAATCTTTTGATCGTGATATGTGCAATTATTCTATTTTCCTTTTATCGTAATATGTACAATTATTCTATTTTCCTTGTCAAGATTTAGGATGAACAAACTGTACCATGGGGGTTAACACTGTTGAACAAACTTTGACTGATACATAAATTAGGATTTAGGATGGTTTACATTGAGACATCCCAAGAGACAAAGGCATTGACATTGAGCAGGATGTACATATATAGTAGTATGCACTCACCGCTTTCTTAGTCACTGTATCTTTCATTGACCAAATGGAGTAGAAAATTTTTTATGTTAGACTACTGTGATTCCTCTTGACTGATTGATTCTGTACTTGAATTTTTGTAGGGGGCAACCCCCTGATTATCTGCTAAAGAATGCGAAGAATACAAGTAAATTCTTCAAGTTTGTTGGAAGTATTGATCACGTAGATGCTGGGTCTGTTTCAATGGGGGGAAGAAGTGCTTACCAAGCATTAACTGAGGACGAGTATGAAGCTGTAAGTGTTTGTACTCCCAAAATATTGTCATTCGATGTAATGAGTAAAATAACCATGTTTAAAAAAAAAAAAAAACAAGTTGGTTGGATATTTGGACTGTGTTGAAGCCTCGAAGTTCAGTGGAGGAAAAAGGGAGTACAAAAGAACAGACATCCTCAAGACTTCAAGGCATGTATGCATGGCCACATACATTGACTGACAAATCTTTTCGTGAATGCAGTCCTACCGTAAATTTACTTCTTAGTTCTGACAAATTTTCTGATTCTCGATTCTGGCTCTTTTTTTCCTTTTTCTTTTAATTTTTTTTTTTCGGGGGAGCACTAGATCTTGTATCATTTTCAGCTCTTTGCTTCATTTGTTACTGTTTCAGTTGTCATTTTTGGTGAGTATACAGCATGCAGTTTGGACACCAACTTCAAGGGACTGTGACTACATCAAATATGGGATGGCTAAGAACTAAAAATGCTATGATGCCCTCAAGTTAAATCATCCGTCGTTTTCAGGGGAAAGACAAGGGCTTGTGCATAACGAACTCACACTGAAAATCTGTTCACGTAAACCCATCTGGTACACTACAATTATGGAGGTTTGCCATAAAAAAATCTCCCAGACCCTTTTGTTCCACTTGCCCCGCAACACCAATGTCCCCGCACCACGTCCACATCTTGGCCTTTTTATTTGAAACTTGCTCAAACGTAGACTAGGTCACATCCTAAAGCAAGGGCGCTGGAAGACAAACAATAGTGATTTGATCAGTTGACTCTTTGTCTTCATAATGACTATTTGCTTTTCTTTAAGTGAATCCTCTATAGGAATGTCTTCCTTGCCTTCCTTGCCAGCTGCACCAGCTGAAAAATAAGATCTTAAACGATTCCTTATACCTCCATATTGTCTTATCAGGGAAAGACTTTGTGCTATCATTCAACGTGCTTTTATCACGGCCGCATACAATCATCACTATGGTCAAGTTAAACATTAATTTTGAGTAGCAACTTAATCATTCTGTGTAGAGGAAATCTGGTGTTAATCCCTGTTGTGTTTTGTTGCTTCTGGCTTTTGTAAATTCTTGTTTTGTGGCACCAAGGAGTGCCTTTGATGATAACGCCGACAGGGATATCTTTTGCTGCGATGTGGCTAAAACAGACTTCCAGTGACCTACATCATAAGAGGGAGTAATGCTCATGTTCCACCACCTTAACCTTTCTGCACTTATGTTAACTTCTGGAGATATTTATCTATTATTTGCCTTTATTAGGAAAATTCTGAATGCACTTTTCTTGCTTAATGCCAAATTCTCACCTAGTCAATGTGGTGGATGCCCACAGCCTTAGCTCTTTAATCTAATTGTAGGGTTTGTGTTTGGCCCACATTTTTAAAGATACGTAAGTTTTGTATTAACTGCCTGCAACTTGACAATAAAGGAACTGGTAAAGAGTTTAGTGAGACATCAATTTCTCGTCAGTTAGAAGCTAAAAGTATTATTACCTACTTAATGTCTACTGGCTATTTTTTTTTTTTAAAAACAAAAGAAAAGTTTTACTAGCTAAATGGGAGGTGTAATAAACAATTGCTATCCCATTTTTGAAAAGATTACTTCACTTATAACTGCTCTCTTCAGTCTTCATTTAATTTTGTTTATTGAACCAGAGGGAGAAGAAGAAACCTGTAATTGGAAAAGAGTATTTCAATTATATGGATCTTGAAGGAATCGTGGCTGCCTATCCTTACAGGAAAAACTTATCTGAAGAAGACATACTCAAAGGTCTGTATTTTCTTTCGGACTTCGATAAGATTTCTTGCTGCAATAGATTTCTTCTTGGATGTTTAATTTTAAAATATTACGATTATATTCCCCTGTGAATATGCAGAGAAGCAAGCTCGATTGGCACTCCTTGATTTTTTGAGGGGACTTGTCGAGTTCGATCCCTCAAAGCGTTGGTCTCCCTTTCAGGTTCTTCTACTGCTACCAGCAGCAGTGTCTCTCCTATAGCAATAACATCTCAGTTTCCTATGTTATGTGCAATTGATTTAGAAGTTTTAACTGGTTTTACATCTACATGCAGGCCTCAAAACACCCTTTTGTGACAGGAGAGCCATTCAGATGTCCCTATAGACCTCCAGCTGAGACACCTCATGTGGTTAGTAATTGTCCACAATAGTCTTTTTAGCTCAGGTTATTGAAAGCTGAGGCCAAAAAGAGTTCCTGGCGTTGGATCTACTGCTGTATCGAAGGATTCAAAGTGCGGTTTCGGTCGCGATATGGCAAAATCGCTCTAGAATGGTAATTCCATTCCATATCGCGGCTATTGCGGCATGAAAACGCGGTTCGCCCAACTCTAAAACCTTTCCAATGCGGCTGTTTCGTCGCGGTTCGGCCACATTTTGAATCCATGGCTGTATCTGTAATTATTTGCCTTGCACTTGGTGTCTCTAGAATTGTGGCTGATAGATTTACTCCATCCACAGGAGCATTTAGAATTCAGTTTTATCTTGTTAGCAATTTTTTCTTTAACTAGCTTTACAATGGATTTTCAACTACTTAAATGTTTATATTATTCATGTCGCCAATCAGGTAGTAAAACTCATTATTATGACGATTAATTTGAAAGAAAGTTGCCTTTTTTAACTTGGAATCGTAATTTCTTTTCTGGTAAGCAGCAAAAAGTAATCCACTTCTACCAAAAAAAAGGAAAATAGGTAGATTCTTTTTTCTAAAAAGTAACAAATTGGGCATCATCAAGGGGGTGTTGCCAGCATACTGAGGGGAGCTACAAACAGAAAAGAATAGTAAGCCCTAAAACTATGAAGCAATGGGAAGAAGTATGCAAATGAGATGTTGGTTACATGCACTAGAGGACATGTTGCAACATTTGGTTTCTAGGGATAATTAAGATCTCTAGCAAGATCATCTCTTGGACTCAGGTTTTTAGCATAGCAATGAGTCAGGTCTTATATTGAGTGGGAAGCTAGGTCTTTTCTCAGTAAGTAACATCCCCTCCTGTATATATCTGGACAAGTAAGCTTTGTGTATGGGCGATGTCGACAAGCTGGCATCACCTCATGTAAGCACTCTGAAGGGATGTGCAATTTAGAGCCCATAGGCAAGGTGATATCTTGCAACTTTGAAGAGGAAAACTACTCAAACTTGGTTGAAATCAATATCCTCTTTAGCAGACCAGCATAATGTATGAAACTTATGGCCCATCTGTTGTGGATTTGGAGTCCTGACCCAAATGCAAAGCATGAAGTTAATCATGGAGATCCCATTTTGCTATGTACATGATATTCTTATTGGTAGGGGCAACTTTGGTGACATCATTATCACCTAATTGTTGAGCCATCCAACAATGGCACAATGTGAATCATGCATGTGTATGCAATGTTTCCATTGCAAAAGACCTATATGGGAAAAAAAAGGAAAAAGGGAAGAAAGTTTTTGCACAGGGTTCTAAAGGTTAGAGAAAACAATTTGAAGAACAAATCGGACAGAAGATGAACATGAGACTGGCATTAAGGTGTGAAATTTTTACGAGTTATCAAAAATTTGTATTGAAATGACAGCAAGGGATGTCATCCATGCTCAAAAGGGCCATTAAGGTGGGAAATTAAGTAAATCTTAAATGAAGATATAACGTGTGAAGTTACAGAGGAGGGACGTTGGTATACTATCACTGAAGTGATACTCATGGTAAACACCTAAAGAAAATAAGGTGAAACGGGTAATAGGGGTTAATTACATCATAGTTATAATCGCTTGCATGAATTCTGCATCGCCGCTGGCTTATTCCCTGATGATATCCTTGAAGATTTTTAGTTATGCTAGGTTATGTCTCATACCCTCACTTGAATTTTTTTTTTAGGTCTACCCTCCACCTCTTCCTCCTGGAGGGTACTGGTCCTTTTGACCCTGTCAATTACTTCAAGATGTCCTCTTTTTACACGCCTCAATCTTCTAGCTCCCATGTGTTTCATCTTGTCCTCAATTGGGCTGACTGGTAACTTTCCATTGATGATGATTTTGATTTTGTCTTTCTGTCGAGGGCACATGTCAACCACTGCACCCTTAACTGTTGACATCTTCCAGGTGTGCACATGCTTATTGGGTGAAGTTAATGTCACATTAGATCAGAGGCCTCACTGTAAGACTTTCCTTTTAAGTTTAGCTAGGATCTTCTTTTTAAAATGACACCCATGAGGCTCTCTGGAGTTTGTACTACCCTACCTGAGCTGTTGAATGATGTCTTGATCCATTTCCCTGTTCCTCTGTATGATCAACCTATGGAATTACCACTCAGGTACATTTTGAATAATGGAAAGATTGATGCCTGTCTAGAATTATTGCTATGATGTTTCAGAATTTAGATTCATCACATGTTCTGCTTACAAAAATTAGCACATCTATGAAAAAGGTACTGTAAAGGAAGCTTTTTAAGGGTTCAAGAACTACAGCTATCTTTCAGAGCTCAAGTCCTCAAATTTCTTAACAAGTTCAAGACCTAGAGCTGCATGCAAACTAAGTATGAATGTGACATAGTTATCTGGTTGGAAAGCTTTTGATGTTTCATTACGAGGAGCTTTTGTTAGCGTCCAACTTAGAACATAATATCAACACAAAATGCCTGGCCTTGAGAGGACTTGAAACATGCTACTTGGAGTCTCTGAGATTGGCATGGTTAAAGGGCAGTTAACACTTTCTTATATACCAACCATTAAATTTTTTCAGATAATTCAGCAAGGTTCATATGTGGAAATATGATCATGTTGGACACATGTAGTCAAGTCCAACTAACATAGGTTAAGGCTTGTAGAATGAGTTAGATGATGGAGAAGGTTATAAAGAGACTGGAATTGGATAGAAAGCAAACTTTTGTCCAACTTGTTATAATGTGAACGTGTATGGATATTGCAATCTTGTGAACATGTCTCCATATTGAGAAATGATGGCTGGTAGTTGGTTGACTTCACTTTTTGAATATTAATAGATACACTCTATTTTTCCATTTTCAGTGCCCTTTTGTCGTAGTCCAGCCAGTTGGAAGAGTCAATTTTTGGCGTTCAGCTTGGATTTAATTGAATAAAGCAAAATGCCCCACTAAACTATCCTCTACTTATTTTCTGTAGAATAGTCGGTAGTTAACGGTATTTAATCTAGGGTCCAACTGAATCAACCTCTCTACAACTTTAAGGGTAAGGCTTCTTATTTGCATGCTTAATCAGTCTATTTCATTCACTTTAAGGCATCGATGTTGCCTACAGCTAATTACTGATTTTACACAGGTATTTTCGTAGTTGAAAGTTCTCTAACCCTCTTTTTGTGTTGTGTTTTTAATTGTATTGAGTAGCCGGTTTCACAAAATTTCAAGGTGGACCACCATCCAGGTGGAGGGCATTGGTTTGCTGCTGGCCTCTCTCCTAATGTGAGACTGTAACGGTTTCAGGATCTTTTTTTAATTAATAATTTCTTAAAAAGATGATAATCTTTCTATCATCGTTGCTACATCCCTTTCTGAATACTGTGTTTTGGGTGGTGCTTTGATCGTATTGTTGCTCTTAATTGTTAGCATCATTTCTGCAGGTTCCAGGGCGTACTCTGGCTACGCACGCTGGTCAGCACCTTCAGGGGGCACCATATGCCCATGGAAGTAGTTATGGAAGTTGGGGAAGCCATAGTAGTTATACAGATTGTAACGGACTAGGAAGTAGCTATGGAAGCTATGGGGATAACTTTAATACATTTACATATTTTTCACCTGTTGGGCCATCGGCTATGAATATCCATCCTCAGGGTGGGATATCAATGGTTGGAACCAGCCCGGATGCTAGGTGGAGGATTCATCATCGCCCTCATGGACTTGGAGCAAGTCCATCCATGGGAAATTTTGCAGCATTGCCCCTTGGAACTAGTCCTTCACAGTTTACTCCTCCAAGTACTTTCAGTCAGGTTTCTAGTTCTCCTGGACATTATGGCTCTATGTCTCCGGCTAGGGGCACTTGCCAGGGATCTCCCCTGGGAAAAGGTGTTGCAGTCAGCCACTTTAGTAGGAGGAAAAGTTCGGGATATTCTGAAAATCAGCAATCTCTAGAGGGTCCACCATCTTTGCATTTGCAAGGGCATTTCGCTGTCAGTACTTGCTCCAGTCAAGGTGAGGTAAACTCACAAGTGTCTGGTGGCCCATGGCATATGCCTTTAAAATCTAATGTGACGAGTTGGAAGCAGCTGCATGGAAGCAGTGACTTCGGCACTGATTCAAGCATGCAGCTTTTGCAAGCCAAAAGAATTGCTGACGAGAATCTTGACGCTGCAGAATCACCTGATCCTGGTGATTGGGATCCAAACTATAGGTATGTTTGCTTGCTGCCTCCCAAGTCACAAGGAAGGGGAGGGGGACCATGCCTTATTTTTCAGGTTGGTTTGCAATTGTGATGGACTAGGGAGCCTGCTTTACCAAGTATTTGCTAATTTCTCCCTTTTACAGTGGTTCCAGTCACTACGTCTATGCTGAAGCTGATCACTTAGGACATTGTAGCTTTTGATACGGGTCAATTTGATTGGGTGGTAATAGACGGGGAAAACAAAGGTAGAGAGGTTTATGATCAACAAATAAATCTACGGGTTCTAGTAAACAACCTTCTTTGAGGGCCTTTTTTTTATGGTGTCTGTGTGTGTTTTTACTTCTTAGCAGTGTTTTTATACAACTACTACTAGTGTTGGTCTTCCTTGGGTGAACAAGATCTGGGGAGATCCAAAAGTAGGCAACCTTACCCCTGCAAGTAAGTAGAGAGGCCATTTCTGAGAAAGCCACAAAAAACTTCTAGAAGGCATTTTTATTTTGACAGCGTTACATTACTTTTGGTAACTAAAAGCAAAACAAAACAAAACGATCCGGAGATTTTTATCAGGTCTGATTTTGTACGGTACCAGGGAATTTGTGGATCTTACTTTTGATTGGCCTGGTTGAATACTAGATAGTAGTGGGAATACCACTGGTGAGACATTGCAAAAGTAGACGATCTTTCTATTCTTGGAGGATCTTGCTTGGAAATAGTAGTTGGAAAAGAAATTTTCCTGGTCATTCTGTAAGCTTGCTGGTTTCTATTTCAGTGATGAACTACTTTTGCAAGAGGACAGTTCTGATGCAAGCAGCATCGCTTCCGATTTTAGTAGATTGGTGCATGTCAATCAAGCGGTAACATATCCACAAACTTTTGGCGTAATTGGAAGATTCAACCATGACTCAAACAGAAGCTCTAAGCAATCACTGCAAAGGTAAAATTTCAATTGTTAGACAAACCCAGCATAGCTAATCACTGTTGTTTGGCATAAACACGCATATGGATGTGATGGTTTATGCTAGGTTCTTCAATTCTTCGTTTATTTGTAATTATTGTTGTCTGCACCTTGCCAAGGATTGCCTCTTGGATGACATACAAAGGCTTTGTATTAGTTTAGGTATTTTTGAGAAACTGAACTTCCAGTAAGCTGATTGCAATGAATGCATCGCATTTGAAGGAATTTGTACATTCACTGCATACAGTATGTTGAGCATTCAGGAATTGGAATTGTAACAAGTTTACATGCACTTCTATGCAATGCTCTGATGTGGGTTACAATTCCAAGTGCCTAACTCTGCATTTCCGAATATTTTTCTTGCTTTTTGCCTAACTTGAAATGTCTAGTTGTCCTTGCGCATGTTTGAGCCTCAACTATTAGGAATCCTCAAGTCTTGAAGTTCCTAATGAACTGACTTAAATTTGGAAATTCTGTGCTGGCCATTGAATTGCCCCCCTCTTCACAGTTGTTGGATAGCCGATAAATTTCTACTGAAAAACCATAGTGTGAAAATGTGGGGAGTAAAATATCATCAGAGTAACTGTTGGGCGTAGTGAATTACGTCCATTTCATTCAATAGTGCAAATGATTGTTGAGAGAGTGTAGAGGATTTTACATTCTGGTAGAAATACTTCATAAGCGGTCTGTGGGTTCCTCTATAAGAAAATATATAAGATTGTGGTTCCAACCCCTTCCCTAGCTTTCCGTTTTTTTTTCTTTTTTTGGGAGGGTGGAGGACACTTCCAGGAGATAGCAGGGCTATATTATGGACAGACATTCTTTCAATCTCCCCCCAATTCATGATGAGGTGAAGTAAAGGAATTGACAGAAAGAAGAGATGAAGAAGGGATCCAACTATTATGGCAGAGAAACTCCGATAGATTGCATCATGGGCCAACCTCTTTTTAAGAAATCAGAGTGCACAGTTCCTTATCAAAAAAGAATGAGAGTGCACAGCTTATCAGCTGTAGGGATCATAGTTTGCAGACCCTGATTTCACTATCTACGGATGCTTGTGAGCTAGCCAGCTTTATCTAACTATCTGAAGAAGCTGTAGTAGTTTTTGCTGCCCAATAGACGCAAGTTGTTCACGTGCAATGGAGTAAGGACTTCCTAACACGTGGCTTATCAAGGGGAGTTGGTGTGTTGATTCTTATCTTCCTTGATCAATAGCTAGAATATTAGAGTTTCATCATCAAAAAATCAAGGTCCTTACCTGTTCAATATTCTCTTTTTCTATAATTATTAATCAACATAACCGGAAGATCTTTAAAGCTTTAATTTAGCTCATTCATGGACCCAATTTGAAAAAACAACAATAATTTGACCTATTCCCCTCCCAAAGATT
>NCQT01085440.1:26052-38606 GCA_002740465.1 Stenocereus thurberi | reverse complement strand
TATCCATACGAGGTCTCCAGGCTGAAAAACCATCTTTCTCCTACGATTGTTAGCTTGGGCTTGATATGATGCAATGGTTTTCTCTATTCTTTCGTTAACTAATTCATGGAGCTTATGAATCTCTTCCACTCTTGCTACTGCATCGGCACTTGGTTTATGGTCTTAGGGCCGTGGAGTGAGATCAAGTGGACCAAGGGGATCAATTCCATAGATCACTGTAAAGGGGGATAGACCTATAGCCTTTCTTGGTGCCTTATTGTAAGCAAACTTAGTATGTGGCAAGAGTAGATTCAAAACTTTGGCATGAGGTTTAATAAAAGCCCTTAGGAGAGTGCTTGGGGTTCGATTAGTCATCTCGGTTTGCCCATCAGTTTAGGGTGACAAGTGGTGCTATATATGAGTTTAGCACGAAGTTTCTTCCATAAGGTAATCCAAAAATGACTTAAGAACTTTGTATCCTATCAGAAACAACGGACTTAGGAATGCCATGTAATCTGGTTACTTCCTTGAAGTACAACTCTACGAAGTGTGTAGCATCATTGGTTTGTTGCATGGTATGAAATGTGTCATCTTTGAAAACCTATCCACCACCATAAACATTGCATCTTTATTCCTTTGGGTTTTAAGCAAACCCAAAATGAAGTCCATACTTACATCAACCCAAGGTGAAGTTGGTATTGGAAGGGGTGTATGTAAGCTATGAGGAAGGGAGTGACCCTTAGCAACTTGGCACGTTCTGCATCTCCTTAGGATATCTTGAACATCCTTCTCCATTTCTGGCCAGTAATAGTGTTTCCCTTAACATGATTAAGGTCTTGGACTCTCTAAAATGACCAGCCAAAGAACCACCATGCACCTCTCTAATCAAGAGGTTACGAGTGCTACACTTTGGATACACAGCCATGTACCCTTGAACAAAAATCCCTCTTGGACTAAGAAATCTCCCTTGGGGTGCTCTTGGCACACGAAATATAACTTCCTAAGGTCTTCATCATTAGCCTACAAACATTTTAGATGCTTAAAACCAAGTATACAAACATCTAACTAAAATAGGAGTAGATACCTCCTAGATAATGGATTGGCCCCTTGATTGAGTTTCCTTGGTTTATGCTTGATAGCGAAATGAAATAATTAGAGATACTCAACCCATTTGGCATGGTGTGAGTTTAACTTATGTTGGCCTTGAATATACTTCAATGCTTCATGATCAGAATGCAAAATGAGTTCACTAGCCATAAGATAATGACTCGAGTGCACTAGACATCACACAATTACATAAAACTCTTTGTCATAGGTGGACTAGTTTCATCTTAAATCCCAAAGTTTCTCACTGAAGAAAGCCAAAGGTTTACCTTCTTGAGTAAGAAAACCACCTATTCCAACACCAGATGCATCACGTTCAACTTTAAAGACTTCCTCAAAGCACGATAAGGCAAGAATAGGTGCTTGAGTTAATCTTCTTTTCACTTCCTCAAGGGCTGATTGGGCTTTGGGGGTCCATTTGGATGATGTACCCTTAATCACCTTCGTCATGGGAGCCATTATGGTGCTGAAGTTCCTAATAAACCTCCTGTAAAGGAAGCTAATCCATGAAAGCTTCAAACATCATGTATACTTTGTGGGAGAGGCCACGACCGAATAGCCTCTAAGTTGCTCTCATCTGCCTTAATAACTTCACCAGAAACAATATAACCTAAGAATGTTACCTCATGAGTGAAAAAGATACATTTCTTAAGGTTACCATATAATCTTTCAAGTTCTAGAACCAGCATAATCTGGGTAAGGTGATCTTGATGCTCTTGCTCGCTCTTGGAACAGAGTAGAATATCATCGAAGTATACATTCACAAACTTTCCAATATAAGGCCTGAATACTTGATTTATTCATCTCATGAATGTGCTAGGAACATTGGAATGATGAATTGGCATAACAAGCCACTCATATAACCCTCCTTTGGTCATGAAAGCCGTCTTTCATTCATCTCCCTCTCAAATTCTGATTTGGTAGTATCCACTTTGAAGGTCGATCTTTAAAAACACTTGTGAGCCATGTAACTCATCTAGCATGTCCTTAAGTCTAGGTATAGGATACCTATACTTGATAGTGATTTTGTGTATGGCTCTGCTATCCACATACATATGTTAGCTGTCATCCTTCTTTGGAACTAGTAATGTATGTACGATAGAAGGGCTTAAAGACTCATGCACAAGTCCCTTGGTCATTAGTTCCTCCACTTGCCTTTGAATCGCTATGGTTTCCTCAGGATTCATACTTTATGCTAGCTTATTTGGAAGGGTAGAGCCTGGAATGAGATTAATATGGTGTTGGACATCTCTCTTAGGAGGAAAACCCGTAGGTATCTCCTCTAGAAATAAGTGACATAATTGGTGTATTAAAGAAATAATAATTGGGTGGCTGGACAAGGGAGTTTCTGGTTCCTCTTGGATGTTCAAAATCCACTTAAAGGCCTTAAACTCATGGTAAGAGGCCCTTAAAAGTGCCTCACTAAAGGTTAGTAAACAACCAGAATGCTCGGGTTTCTTTTGAGGTTTGCTTTTGTGTAGCTCGAACGGAGATAAAGGGACCAGAGTGATCTTCTTTCCTCCCTTGAAAAAGAAGTATATATTCAGGAATCCATTATGCATCATCTTCCTATCATACATCCAAGGTCTACTAAATAAGATATGGCATGCATCCAAGGGGATAACATCACACCATAACTCATCTTGGTAGTTCTTACCAATGGATAGAGAAATGAGACATCGGGAGTTAACTTGTAACCCCTTGCTTTGATTTAGCCATTGGATGTTATAAGGAAGGGGGTGGGCCGTGGCTTGCAAGTCTAGTTTCTCAATCATGTTAAGAGAAACTATATTAGCATAGCTCCCTCCATTAATGATTAAGGAACAAACTTTATCATAGAGCATACATCGGGTACGAAAGATATTCTCCTTTTGTTCATCTTTGGTACCCTTCTAGCCACTCAAACTCTTCTCAACGCTCACATCTCACCTCCTTTGCTTCCTCCTCTACCTCCTCTAGTGTTTCCTCAAGGTTTCCCTCATTTCCCCTTTATTTTCCTCCCCAATATCTTGCTCTTACACGGCCTTCAATTAGGCTCAAGTAATCACTTTTCGGTTTGGGCAGTCCGCGGCAATGTGTCCTAATCCTTGGCAGTTAAAGCACCTTCTTGTACTGATGGGACTAGGATCGGGTCTGTTTGGAGGTGGTTGGCACTTTTTTGGAGTTTTGATTCTTTATGAGCATGGTGGGGAAGGATTTGTGGGCTTAGGATGTGTTTGAACTCTCCTTGTTAAAGGGTGTGTTCCAGGGTGGAGGCTTGCTGAACTCATATTTAAAGGGCTATTTGGTCTTCTTTTGTTGCTCAACCTTATAAACAGGACACATACCTCATCAAAGGAGGTGAACTTTTGTAATTCAACCACGTTAGCATACTTAGGATCAAGTCCCCCTAAGTGCCTAACTATGGTTTGCTCTTCTGGCTTTTGAATATCACACTTGATTGTGAGTTTCTCAAACTCATATGCGTATTCTCTAACATTAAGGCCACCTTCTATAAGATTATGGAGTTAAGAATAACAATCCTGGATATAGGGAGTGGAAGAAACCATGACTTAAGCTTTGCTTTCATCTTCTCCTATGTCCTGATCTTGCTTTCAAACACCTTACCCTTTTGGCACAAAGGTTAGTCCACCAAAGAGAGGTGTACTCCCTTAGCCTAAGGGCTACCAACTTGACCTTCTTATCATTAGGAACATCGTTATACTCAAAAACTCTCTCCACCATATGTATCTACTTAAGGAACTCACCTGGATCTAACGTGCCTTTAAACTTTGAAATCTCAACTCTAAAATCATTAGAGTTGGCTTGAAATCTTGACTTTATTCTTATCCTTCTTGCTAGTTCATCCTCACTAGATGAACTCAAAGGGTTACGAGCTTCTTCTTCCTCTCTTTAAACAAACCAGGTTGGCTCTTTGTTAATATTTTGCTTCTGTTTCAAAAAGGTACTAAGCTATTTTTCAGAGGTTCTCATTCTGAGCTCTCATTTTTTGATCATAGCACTTGAGTTCTTGATTTGAAATAGTAATATCATAATTGCTCTTCAAAATAGCATCAAGCTTTTCATCTAAACTCACGCTAGCACTCATTGTGTAACCGATTTACTAAAAACTGAAGTGGGGATTTGTGTTTAAATTAAATTTGAGAACAGATCTGGAAGTGTGGAGGGGAATACCACGCCAAGGAGAACCTCAGCTCTAATACCAAATATGATGGAAAGCTCCCTGAACTCAACTCACAAAGCAAGGAAGTGCTAAATTAAAGCGAAGTACTTGAAGTACTCAACCTAAGCTCAATGAAGCTCGAAAATGAAATGGAGTTTAGGATAGAACTAATCTTGATACTTCGACATAGAAACACCAGCAAGCTTAAGATTGGGCCCTTAAACTGTGATTAAGATATAGAAGCACCATTTAGTCAAGTTTAAGACTTGACTTGATCATCACTCTAATCGGCCTAATTAGAGATAAGCAAGTTAAGTGTTCGATTTTTAAGGAGCAATCCTCTCTTTTCGCTCTTTCAAAGTGTGTAATCTCATTCTAAAATGTTCCTTTATAGCCCTTACACTCTAGCATGGAAGCACACAAGGTGGTCAAGTAAAGGGGAGGGGTTTCTTTAAGATTAGGAAACCATATAATCTTGCTTAGTTCACAGTTTAAGCTTAACGCGTGAAACACTAGAGTACTCTCTAGCTTAATCCTTGCTAATTGAAACCTTTGAGTCTAGTTAATCATTAGAATTAAGCTTAAACTGAATGCTTATCAAGTATTTAAGTAAGTAAGCAGCTGCCACCATGTGGGAGAAAAGGTGTGACATGACTGGTTACTTTTGCTTTCTGACTGACTAATGGGGATGTTTATGCCTTTCCTTCCTTATTCATCATTGGTTCATCAATTTGTTGCTCCATGATTGTGTTCAAGACTCTGTTAACTACCTAGTCGTGCTGTTGGGACAAGATTGGATGGCTGGAAAGACATCAACCACCAAAATGCACCAACTAGGAGTAACAGGGTAGATTCAGGTGGAATGCATACATTGTTTGGATGCCACCTATCCCATGCAAAATTTTGGCATGATTTGGATCGCCATATCTGGTCTAAATCCTCAAAAAACTTAGACTGGTCTAAACTGGGTTCCAGCCTGCATGGTTTGAAAAAATGACCTGGTTCTTCAACTTCCACTTAACTTAACTTGAATTTCTTAATTCTACCAGGTAACTAACATCTTGGGGATCCAAGATATGTGAAAACTTGGGACTTAAACCTCATAGAGGCCTAAGTAATCAAGAACACAAAATCGGGCTTAAAATCTGCCTTGAACCTAGACGACTTTGCAAAATGTGAGCCATCCTTGGGACTTTGGATGTTGATTTTGGACTACCTATCTTCATTGATCATCCTTAAGATCTTGGCTAGGTGGGGCTCCGTCACTTGTATAGAGAGATAGGGTATAGGGGTTTGGTCAAAAGAAGAAGGTGTTTGTCGTGGATTAGTGAAGAAGAAGGAGTCTCCTACCTTTTTTAATATAAAAAAGTAATTTTAGCTTTATTACATTTTTATTGATTTTTTTCTTTATTCTAGCTATGTCTTATTATTTTCTTTCCCCCTTCTTTTGTCTTTTTTTTTTAAAAAACAATGTCCCTTTATGACAACTAAATGTTTGGTCTATGATTTGTGTTAGTATTTAGGCTATTACTAGTATTTTCATGGTATACTTGAAAAAAAAAATTGGTATAACTTTACCTCCTTTGGTTTATTGCTCATCGAATTTGTTTATTTTATTTTTTAACACTATAGTTTATGTATAATACAAAGGAGCAAACTATATACATAAATATATAACCACTTTTATAAATGGGCTAATTCATTTTACTTGTCTTTTAATTTATGCATTTATCTATAAGTTTGGAGTAATTTATTGCAGAGTATAATTAAATTTTACTTCGAGGCACTTCATTGTATCAATTTACAATTGTATAAATTTATCGAATGCTGATTTGAAATGTGGTGCTCAATTTAATTAATTTAAATAAAAATCAAACAATCAATTGACCATAATTTAGGTTCGGCCTATTATAAGCACTAATAAGGTTTTTTTTTTTTAAATGTTTGTTTTGTTGTTCACAATTTATACCCTTGTAGCAAGAAGTATTGCAAAGGTTTTTTTGTTTTTGTTTTGTGTTTTCTTTTTTGGTTGTAAATAGTTTAGGATCCTGTTCAAGAGCTGGTCAAGCATTTTCCTCAAGAGAAGTAGTGCTTCAAAAACTTACCATTTATCGGTCCAACTCAAACCCCTTTGTCGATAAACTATCTTGGAGGCACCATTGCTGAATACTTGACTGGCCTCCTTATCTCAAGCACTTAATGCCTAACTTGAAAAGAACATGGTTGCACCTTTTTGTTAATTTTCAGAGTTAGGCAAGCGTAGTATCATTCTAAATTTTGTTGTGCTTGAAGTCTATTCTCATCAAGGGATTCTAACACTACTAAGCAAAGGTGGTGGTATTAATAGTAACTTAAACCTTCTTATATAGCGATTCATAACGATAGAATTTAAATTTCCTGTTGTAGTATGGCTTTGACTTCATATACTAGAGCATAAGTAGTCTATTGTGCTGGCGTCCTATATGGTTCGATATGCCAAAAGTATGTGCCCTAGTTTCTCGTGCGCTCTCTTGGATTTTCACACTGTCTTCTTTAGTAGGTTACACAAAATTTTATTGAAAGCTTCCGCTAGGCAATTTATAGGTGCATGGTCCATTGAAAACTTATGTCGAGCATACATGAACTTCTCATAAAGGTTAATTATCAATTTATTGACGAACTGCTTGCTACTGTTTGGGATGGACGAACTATTTACCATGGTTAACTCCCTTTAATACAATGTCCTCTGCCCATTTAGAGAAATAGTCAATGGTAGCCGAGACATACAAGTGACCAGCTAAAGATTTAGAAATGACAGGTCATATAACATCAAGTGTCCATGCCTTAAAATGGCAAGATGCTGCGGTTGGACGTAGTGGTTCTAGACACTTGGAAATGACGCGGTCATGTAGCTTGGGCTTTGATTAGTGTGCACCATATATATCGGTGTAGGCTTCTTCCATTACTTGTTTTCCTTCCCTTTCACCTGAACATCTTAACCAAATACCAAGGAAAGAGAACTAATATAATATTCCTTTGTAATAGAGAATGCGTGAAGCTCTCCTTCAAATTTCTAGTTTTTATATCAAGTCACTTGGTAGCTTCCCATGTTTAAACTAGTAAATACGTAGCTGGTGCTAATCTTCTTTATTTATCTCGCGAATGGAAATTGCTTTGACTTCTTCCTTATAATCATTTTCATGCGATGTAACAACCCATTGGCCACAAACTGGAACAATCACATTCACTCTTCCCCGCAGTGCCAACGTCGCTATAAGGCTTACAAGCATGTCTGCCATCTTGTTGGCACTCCAAGGGACATGCTCCAACTTAATCAATGTTTACCATCAAATGCATTCACACTATCACAACCTATCAAACCATGTCGATAAATATAGAAATTGTTCTAAACATCAAAACCATACAAACATCTCAAGGATTACACCAAAATATAGAATTCGGATAAAATGTATAGTGTCAACACCAAAATAATTCACAATACTATAACATTCCAACGATAATACACCCTCATTCCATAAAGGTTTTCTGGCTCACTTATCATCTTCAGCTGTTCTACCTGCCTGAGGGCGATTCACAGAACACTTTCCTAAAACAAAACATGAAAACATTTTGAAATGTGAGCCGAAACTCAGTACATGCATTCCTGTATTGTTAAACATTCATAAAACAAAAATTGGTTGAGCCCGTATTGCAATTCATTTTTAATTAAACACAAGGAATAAGATGAATATGAAACTGCATTGTCAATTATTATCTGATAGTGAATCCCTGATAACTGTTACAATTTGAAGATAGGTGTACACTTGTCAAGCCGATCGGGACCTGGCCTGAAGCCGCACGGGTAACTGAAGGGCTATGCCTTATAGCTGATAACTAATGGGGTCACTAATTATGTGAGAAATCACTGATTAAACTTATTCATTGATGTACTTACCAAAACATTATAATTTTGATAAATACGTGCGGATTTGTAAAGATATAAACAATGAACGTCCCTGAAATTTTTAAATGCAAGCGCACGGAATAATGTTATGCACAAAAGTGGAAGGAATGATAAATTAGGCTCAGATTCTGTACAAAATTATCGTTGTAGGAACATACAGTTAGCAAAAATTTTTATTTCATAGCTAATAATGCAGAAAAAGCAGAGTACGCATAACAGAGGCTTAGGAAGAAAGACTCATAACTTAATCATCTGACCTCAGATTCGGACTCAAAATCCCAATATAGAAAGCTCAAGAAGTCCCAAAAATCTTTCATTTAGAATACCAAGTTTGATTCCCTCAATAGGATTCCCAAAATGAGGCTAGAACTAAAGCATGTCAGTTTTGGCCTATCCTGCACAGTTTCAGTAAAACGATCATAACTTTTGTCACAAACCTTGGATTAAGGCGATTCAAGAGCGTTTTGAAAGCTAGCACATGGAACTATCTACTCGTCCAAAATAATAATTTTTAGCTTAGTTGTGCATTACCAATTTATTGACAAATTCTGCCCCGTTTTCTTACAATTTCTAGCCCTCACTATTTTAGCTTTTCCCTCACTTTTTCACACAAATTCTCACTTATACCATTCTGTAAAAGCATGTAAGCAAGCTTTGGCCCATCCCAGCAGCATACAAAATCACCACACTCAAAATCACTTCATAATCATATCCAAAAGAGATAATTTTTCAATCACTCACATAAACCAAGATTAAGGCTAAATTAATCCAAACCATGCATTATTTGCCAAAACCCCAGTTTATGGCCAATTTGAACTCTCTCCAACTCATGTGAAATCACCAAAAACATCAACATAAACACCAATAGATTAGAAGATGACCAAAATCAAAGACAGAACACTCAAAATCCAACACTTTAACATTAAGCTTGCATGATCAAAGCTTAACCCTAACCTGACATGATCCAACTTCAACACCACCATGATCAACATCAAGATAACTCTTATTTTTTATCAAAATATCATGATCAACACTCCAAAACATCAAAACAAGAATCAAAACTAAGATAAAAATCAAAACCAACAAAAACAAATTTTAAGATTACTCACTTTGAGTGCAAATATGTTGAGATGGAGATGAGGTTTAGGGGTTTTGATGATGGAGGATGATTGCTTGAGGTACTAAGATGTCAGGGGGGTCGGAGATCACCAAAAACTAGTCGAAAATTGGCTAGAAAATAGCCCAGACCTGCTGTTCCAGTAGCTGCCGTGGAGGAGGAGAGAGAGGAGACGCAAAATGAGCTTGGATTGGATTGTGTGTGCTTTGACTAATCAAATGCTTAGCTGATTTTTTATCTAATAAAATCACCCTCTTTACACTAACCATTGTTAAGTTTAACCGTGGTAATTAGTTTGATTAATTTTCAAACTTGGTGGGCTTCAAACGGTCGAAATAAATTGGGTTCGGGAATAAAACGCTTCGAAACAATAATGGTTGTACAAAACTAAAAATTAAAGCTTTGTAACGTTACGGAAAACAAAATAAATTACGTAGGTTAAACTTGTTAGGGCCTATTATGAAATCTTCCAAAGTTTTCGTTAATCAATTAAATAATCTATTGAAATCCGAATTGCTTAGTGAGGGCCCAAATAAAATTTTTCCACTGGGATGAATAAATGAAATAAATGAAATGAGAGGAAAAAACTTATGAACATGAGGTAATTAAGTAAATAAAGAAACATAATTAAATAATTTTAGGGTTGGGCTATTATAGCTTCCCCCCCTTAAAGATTTTTGCCCTCGAAACTTATGACTTTTTCATTTAGATTACGTCAAATAATTGTGGATATTTGGCTTTTATTTCCTTTTCAGTCTCGCAAGTAGCTTCTTGGGATATATGATTTGACCATAGCACTTTAACTAGAGGTATTTGCATGTTGTACAACTACTTAATCTTATGATCTAGTATTTGGATTTGTTGCTCTTCATATACTAAAACCGCCGTGATTTCAATAGGTTCAGGTACAATGGTGTGGTTTGGGTCTGGGGTATACTTTCTAAGCTAAGAGATGTGAAACACATTATGCACGTATCTAGCTCTACGAGCAGATCCAAACGATAAGCAACAGGATTTAACTTTTCAATGATTTCATATGGTCCAATATATCTTGGACTCAATTCGCCTCGTACCCTAAACCTTTTGACACCCTTAGTTGGTGATACCTTTAGAAAAACTTTATCGCCCACTTGAAACTCCAAAGGCCTCTGTCTCTTGTTCGCATAACTCTTTTGTCGACTCTGGGCAACCTTAATATGTTCTCGAATCCTTCTTATTGTTTCCACAGTTTCCTGGATCATTTCAGGGCTTAAAATCAATGCCTCATCCAAATCACTCCAGCATAGTGGGGTTCTACATTTCCTTCCATATAGAGCTTCGAACGGGGCCATTCTAATGGTGGACTGATGGCTATTGTTATAAGAAAATTCCACCAGAGGTAAATCATCTTCCCATTTCGCTTGGAACTCTAATATACAAGCTCTTAACATGTCCTCTAGAATTTGATTCACTCTTTCAGTTTGCCCATCTGTCTCAGGGTGATAAGAGCTGCTGAAGTTCAATTTGGTCCCGAAGGCCTTTTGAAGGGCTTGCCAAAAAGAGCTTGAAATTTTTGATCCCTATCTGATACTATGTCTAAGGGGATTCCATGTAGTCGGATGATCTCTTTGACATACAACTGGGCTAGTTTTTCAACTCCCCATGTATCTTTGATTGACAGAAAATGGGCCAACTTGGTAAGCCGATCAACTATAACCCGGATGCCATTCTTCTTTGAGGCGGAAAGGAGTAAACCCATAACAAAGTCCATGGCAATTGAATCCCACTTCTAAGTGGGAATCTCTAGGGGTAGCAATTCACCCATGGGACGTTGATGCTCTACTTTGACTTTCTGGTAGGTCAAGCACTTGTCTACATATTCTGCAACCTCCTTTTTCATGTTATTCCACCAGAAGTACTGCCTTAAATCTCTGTACGTCTTACTGCCTCCAGGATGCACTGAGTAGCGAGTATTGTGAGCCTCTTCTAGGATCTGTTTCCTTAGTTGCTCATNNCGGGGCACACATTGGCGATTCTGGAGTCGCAGGGCCCCATCCTCACGTACTACAAACCCAGGAGACTTTCCTCTCTTTAGATTTTGCTTTATCCTTTGGAGTTCAGGATCACTTTCTTGGTTCACTCGAATTTCCTCCACTATGGAAGACTATAAGGTAAGTGCCGACAATTGAAGATATGCTTGCCCATGGGACACTAGTTGAATTCCCAAGTCCTCAAGTTCTTTAAAGAGACTCAACTGAGTAATCACAATAGTATTTGGGCTACGTTACACTTTTCTACTCAGGGCATCTGCTACAACATTTGCTTTTCCTGGATGATAGTGAATTTGTAAATCATAATCCTTAAGCGGCTCAAGCCAACGTCGTTGCTTCAAGTTGAGCTCCTTCCGAGTGAAGATATACTTTAAACTTTGATGGTCAGTATAAATCTTGCATGGTACTCCATATAAGTAAAGTCTCCAAATTTTCAGCGCAAAGACCACGACTGCTAATTCCAACTCATGAGTAGGATAGTTTCTCTCGTAAGGCTTAAGCTGTCGAGAGGCATAAACTACTACCTTATCTTCCTGCATCAGAACACAACCTAATCAGTTCTTTTAAGCATCACTATAAATGGTGTATTCCTTACCTTCCATTGGTAGCATTAGGATTAGGGCGGCAGTTAGTCACTGCTTTAGCTCTTGAAAAGCTTTTCCACATCTTTCAGTCTACTCAAACTTGTTCGCTTTCTTCAGCAGATTGGTTATGGGTGAAGCTATCTTTGAAAAGTCCTTGACAAACCGTCAATACTAACCTGCTAAACCCAGAAAGCTTCTAATCTCAGTGATATTAGTAGGCCTTGACCATTTCGTGATTGCCTTCACCTTTTGGGAGTCAACCTTGATTCCTTCCTTTGTAACCACATGCCCCAAGAAGACCACTTCTTCCAACCAAAACTGGCACTTTTTTAGTTTGCCAAAAAGTTTATGCTCTCTCATTGTTTATAACACCATGCTCAAATGATCAGCATGTTCATCGCTATCCTTAGAATAGATAAGAATGTCATCTATGAACACCACTACAAATTTGTCTAGGTAGGGTCTGAAGACTCTATTCATAAGATCCATGAAAGCTACGGGAGTATTGGTGAGGCCAAGTGGCATCACTGTGAACTTATAGTGACCATACCTAGTTCTAAATGCAGTCTTGGGGATGCCTTCAGGTTTAATCCTAAGTTGGTGGTACCCTGACCTCAAATCAATCTTAGAGAAG
>NCQT01085422.1:0-12178 GCA_002740465.1 Stenocereus thurberi | reverse complement strand
AAAAAGAAAACCTAAAATTAGCCGCCCATCACGTACGAGGCACGTGACCCTCATTTCCCCCCTACGTAACTTCTTTCTCTCTCTTCTTCTCGGCTTCAACCCAGAGAACCCAACTCCTCCATCTCCATTCCTCATCTTCCTCATCTCCCCCTTTTTCTCTCTTTGAACAGCCAAACCACGCACCACCACCGGGTGCCAGCTCATCCACCATCCTCACCCATCACTGGGTTTCATGCTAAGGACGACAACATAGCACACCAAGTCGCGCCATCTCCTTTGCCCACGCGTCTCAAGATGAACTGTGAAGATTGGATAAGCTTGGGTACAAATTGAGGAAGCTAGCTCCCAAAGAAGAGGTTAGAAATTTTTAGGGTTTAACTAGTTTCGTTTTTGTTTTCTCTCGAAATTCAGATGCAATTTTTTTTTCTGATTTTAAGGGTTAGGGTTTGGTGCTAGTTAGGCTCTGGGTCTCGAATTTCTTGTAATTAATTCTGATTTTGTTAATCTCTGGATGATGTTCATGAATTAAGCTTACAAGTGTAATGATTTTGGCTTTGGGCTAGTTGATTTCATTCGATTTTCGCCTTCCCCGTTATGGTTTTGTGGAACTGACAATGTCATTGCCGCCATTGTTGATATATACGAGCTGAGCTGCAAAGCAAGGAAGCATGGGTCTAGTTTATCTTCTTCCCTCCCCTCACTTTAGACCTATCCAAAGCTTGGAAGTAGTAGTTCTGGTGATGGGCTGATTTGGCTGACCGAGCTCTCCATTCCATCTCCGCTATGTTGCAATCTCGGGGTTTGATCTCTGTCTCCTCTTGTTTTATCACTGATGAACACATTAGTTCTATTGCAAGTTGAGGATGAGTGAAGTAGCAAGTTCTTTCCCCCTTCCTTGTTTGCAAGTCTGTTCGATTTGGTGATTAAAAGGTACTATTTCGATTGATCTGAATTTGTGTGGTTGTATGGTGATTGATTTCAACTGTGTTTTAGTCTCTGATTGGAGTGGGATTAAATTAGTCTCTGATTAGTCTCGGTTAGAGTTTCACTACTGATAATGGATGATGGTTGATGGTGTTTCCCCTTCCTTGTGTTAGTTCACATTAACATTAATTAGTTAATTAGTGAGTTAATTTCTCATGGTTTTGGTTTGCATTTTAGCTCTGTATTAATTTCAGTTTTCAGACTTTAGGTTTTAGTTTCGACTGAATGTTGGTTACATTTGTAAGTTGATTTAATCTATCCTATGTTTAGGTGAATGGTGTTGAATGTATTAGACTCCTTAATTTGCTTATGTTTAGTTGAATCGAATGCTTAGCCAAATGTGCGGTTGAATTAGGGCACTAGTTCTCTTTGAATGGTTTAATTTGGTCTAGTGTAGCTTAACTACTTAATTCACCTGTTTTTTGTGGCCACAACCTTGTCCATTGTCCCTGAGGAAACGACCCTCA
Organism: Stenocereus thurberi; assembly: GCA_002740465.1. Lineage (NCBI taxonomy): Eukaryota > Viridiplantae > Streptophyta > Magnoliopsida > Caryophyllales > Cactaceae > Stenocereus > Stenocereus thurberi. Next base: position 10,727 of record NCQT01085422.1, on the reverse strand, counting down.
AGTACTACAACGAGAACTGTACGCTTGCGGCTTTTGTTTATCAGTTAAATTTGTTCGAACATTAGGCATAACTTCAAGTCTTCAACCATATGCGTTTAATCATTAACCAACATAAGGTTTACACACTACAATAAAGTAAGTCTCCATAGAGCTCACACCTCCATACACCAAGGATTACAAAATACGGCTCCAAAATATGCATGACATATATCACTATTGGTTCATCCAAGTTCCCTTACGTACTTATTCTCTTTAGTTAACTCGCTAGCATGCTCTTTGGCTGACTTGCTAGCATGAGGGTGATTTACTGAGTATTTGCGTAAAATAAAATATGAAAGTATTTCAAACTGTGAGCCGAAGTTCAGTACATGCATTCCTGTATTGTTAAATGATCACTACATAAATTGGTTGGGCGCCCGCTTTGCAATTCATTTGAAGTTAAACCAGTGAATGAGATGAATATGAACTGCACTGCTAGTTATTATCTAATAGTGAACCCCTTGATACTATTATGATTTATGGATTGGTGTACACCTGCCAAGTTGACCGGGGACTTGGCCTAAAGCCGTGCGGGTAACTGGTGGGTGAATGCCCTATAGATGATCACCGGTGGGGTCACTGATTAAGTGATAAATTACTGTGTAATTTATTCATTAATGTACTTACCAAAATATTATAATTTTGATAAATATGTGTTGATTTCTAAAGATACAAGCAATGAACGTACATGAAATCTTTAAAATGTAATCTCACTTCATAATACTTATGCACAATGGGAAATGTAATAGCACAACCTTAAACCATATTTATTTATTTAAATCATATTTATTTTAATTAATCATGGTTATTTATTTAATTGGTCATGGTTATTTATTTAACCAAATCATGTTTATTAATTCAATTACACCTAATTTATTTATCGAACGAATTCCGTTATGCTATTTAAAATTTTCACCTTCATTTATCGTATTTAATCATCCCGGTTGAGAGATATTTTATTTGGTTCCCATTTTACAATTCAAGTTTCATTGATTGTTAATTCCAGTTTCGTTGATTGATTAAATATCGGGTGAATCGGCAGTAGGCCTCGATAATTATGGTTTCAGAAATTATTATTATTATTGTTGTTGTTGTTGTTGTTATTATTATTATATTATTATTATTATTATTATTATTATTATTATTATTATTATTATTATTATTATTATTATTATTATTTATAACCTTACAAAAATTTAATCTCAAGTGACATAAAAACGTTATCGTTACGAGGCATTTTATTTTCGAACCCAACTTTTTTTCGACCCAATTGAAGCGCAACAAGTTTGCATGATTACCCTAGCTAATAACCATGATTTAAGCTTAACCATGGTTAGTAAAAAGCTACTTTTTGAGGTATAAATTCAGCCAAGTGAGACAAGTCAAGAAAATACAACCAAAAATTTCAACCCATTTCTCTGTTCTCTCTCTCTATAGCCAGCAGCCCCTCCCCCTTGATGTTGCTGCTATTTTGTGGTATTTTCTGACCAGTTTTCAGCCAACCCCAGCTGCCTCTGGTCCCCACCGACATCCTAGTGCCACTGACCACCATTCTCCATCATCAAAACTACTAAACATCACCACCATCTCTACTTTTATCAAGCTTGAAGTGAGTAACCCTAAACTTGTCTCTTTGAATTTTTAGTTTTAATTCTTGCTTTGCTATTTATGGTTATTGATCATGTTGGATTGATAGAATCAAGGGTTATTTTGATGTTTTATTGATTGAAATAAGCTTAGAGCATGCTAGGGTTTATGGGTAATCATGTTCATGCAAGCTTAATGTTAAAATGTTGGATTTTGATTGTTCTATCTTTGATTTGATCATCTTTTACCTATTGATATTTATGATGATGTTTTTTGTGATTTGAAATGAGTTGGAGTGAATCCAAGTTGGCCATAAACTAGGCTTGTAGCGAGTAATATATGGTTTGGATTAAATTGGTATTAAGCTTGGTTTGTGTGTTTATCTGCTTCAAAAAAAAAGATCTTTATTAGATATGACTATCAAGTAAAATTGAGTGTGGTGGATTTATGTGATGTTGGGATAGACCAAAGCTTGTATACATGGTTTTAAAGAATGGTTTAAGTTGAGGATTTGTGCGAAAAGAGAGGGAAAAGCTAAAACAGTAAGGGCTGGAAATTTTAAGAAAAGAGGGCAGACTTCGGCATTAAACTGGTAATGATCGACCCATGGGAAAATTATGATTTTTGGTGGGTAGATACCTTAGTGTGTTGTCTTTCAAATGGCTTTTTAATCACCATAATCTGAGATCTTTGGAAAACGTTATGGTCGTTTTACGAAAACTGCACAAAATAGATCAAAATTAGCACACTTGTATTTTAGCCCAATTTTGGGAACCCTATTATGGGAATCATGTTTTATGTTGCAAATAAAAGTTTTTCAGGACTTCTTGATATTTTCATATTGGGGTTTTAGGTCTCCATGTGAGGTCAATGGCGAAAGTTATGAATTTTTGAAATGAACTGACCTGCTTTGGTGCAAATTTGGCTATTATTGCAATTTCTGTACAATGTATACTTGGAGGGAAATTTTGAAAATTATACTGTAGATTGTCCATATTATTTTTGAATTTTCTATAAGATTTCATGAATTTTGGTCTAGTATTTTACGTTTGGCGATTTTTTAGAAGCATTTTGAGTAATTGTTTGAAGAGCAATAATAAAGATTGAGTGAAATAGATCATGCACTCATTTTGTGTTTTTGGACTAAGTAAGGTCATTTAAGGAGGAAATGAATATTTATAGGCTTTCATGGAGTTTTTAGCTTGATTAATGAGAAAGAAGAATAAAAGTATATAATTTGGAAGCTTGTTTATGAGTTTTGAATCAATTATGGATTTTACGAAGAAAATACCAAGTTTAGTGAGCTTAATAACTTCTATTGAGTTCAATTATTCATTTGGGGTGGAATTCTATATCTAATGGATTTATGAATAGAATATGAGAAGTGGGGAGAGTTGTGACTTAGAAACGATATTTGTCAGATCAAGTTATTGCAGTTTATGCTATTTTGAATCAAGATATATTTCTTTCGGCCTCAAACCTTTATTACTTACTCAATTCAGAATGTATCAAATGTATTTATCAAGCTAATCTAGTGTACTCCTTATCTTGAACCAAGCTATACATCAACAAGCCTTAAATCCTTTTTAGCAACCTATTTCAGAAAAGGCCACAGGTACTCTCTCAATTGTCACCATCAAGGCCTTTTCCTTTGCAATCTCATTTATCTCATTGTGGACTGTTTTACTTTCATTTACTTTATATCGTATTTAATTACTTTTATTAATTCAGTTTTGAAGTTATATTGAAATACCAATGTTATGTATACCATTTTATTACTCAATTTTCATTATACATACTTTTACTTACTCAATTATATGAGTAAGGATCATTTACTGACTACACATATCTACAATGACATTTATGAAACAGAGTCGAGGCCTAGTTATCGTTCTTCATTATTATAATTGTTATTAAGTCAGAATATATTTATCAAGTCAGAGGTCATTTTTAAAGACTCAGGGTATGTCCATTGCCTGTATCTTCAGAAAGCAGAACATGTTTACCAAGTTTTAACTCTTAATGAGTTTTATCAATGAATTAGTTTATATAGTAATTTTCCAGTTAACTTTTGACCCCGTCAGTTATCATCTATAGGGCGTCAGCCCATCATTTACCCACGCGGCTTCAGGCTAACTCTTGATCAGATTGATAGGTGTACACCTATGTATAGATCATATTATTGCAAGGGGTTCACATCCGGATAATAATGAGCAATTCAGTTTATACTATTTTCATTTTCATTGTTATTGCGAACTAAATGATTTGCAAAGACAGGTACCCATCAACAGTGTTTCTATACTTATTTTACAATACAAGAATGCATGTATTGAGTTTTAGCTCGCATTTTTGAATTGTTTTTATGTTTTCCATTTTAGGTGGTGGAGTATCACATGTTTCTCCTTTTAGCAAGCCCTTTTGGAAGTCATCAGATACTCACAGTGGACTCAGCATAGCATGAATATTAGGATCGACCTCAAGGTCAAGTTGGGCTGATATTCAGTATACTTGTGTAGTGTGGAGTGCGAGTTAGCACATTTTATGATTAACTTGATTATATTGAAGTTGAACTATTATGAACTTTGGTCTCGTAGTGTTTCAGTTTAATAGATACTGTGAACATGAGTTTGAAGATTGAATGGTTTCAGTGAGCCTTGTCCTTATCAAGATGACGATAGCGCCTTCTATTATTAAGTCTTTTGCTGCAGTTTTTCGTAAATCATGTCATTAGCATTTTCAGGGCATTACAGATTTGGTATCAGAGCCAAGATTTTAAGGGTCACTGTGAGCTATCAGCTGTTTATGACTTAGCTATCAAGGTGTGTATGAGTTATGTTAGACCAGTTAAATGAGCTACTGACTATAAGTTCCCATGTATGGGCATATAAGGAGGAACCATTTTTATTTGGGTGACCCAATCATTTGGTAATATCCTGAGATTCGATCATTAGCAAAGTGGAGTGTGGAACCATTTGAGTCACCTGTTAGTGAGGGATGCTCTCATTTATCTGGAAGTTATATTGTATGTTTTATTTCTCTCATTTGTTTAAATTTTTGCAATCGTACACTCTGGGTGTGTGACCTATTTAGTTATGAACTCAGGCGTATGGCCGTTGAGGTGTTGAAGTGTTTCTGTCCATTTCAGGTATCTATTGTAAGGCTGTAAGTCGGATTTTAGTTAGTTTTTAGGTGGAACTCTATCCATTTTATCCCACAATTTGAGAGTTTTATTGAGGTGTGTTAATATACCTAATCTTGGGTACAGTGATAGTTGAAACCCGATGTGGGGATGCCATTTGCAACTTCTTAAGGGATTAATACAGTGTTAAGTTAGATGTAAACCTCTAGATGAAGAAATGCTTTATGGGGCAATTCCTTTGAGGTGAATCAGTATGAGATGGAATTACTTTAGGGAATCCTGTGACGATAGTTCGATAACTTATGGTGCGCTACTTAGCATTATATGGGTGGTACAAGTAAGATTAAGCTGCCATTCTTGACATTAGGACCTTACATCAGCAATGCTCCCATTAGATCCTGTTATTGGCTTATTTCTGCCCTCATTACCTTGAATTATTTAGAGGCATCATTTCTTTGCCACTAACACTCTCTTGATTTGTAATGGAGTGTTTATGAAAAATCTCATATATGGTCTGTAGGGAGTCCTTTAAACACATCTGAGCAACATTTCGCATAGGCGATTCAAACCATAAAAATCATAATCGTTTAATTCTCTGTTTCCATAATGGAGCCTGTAATGACCCCCGATATGCGTTACTATGTGATTTGGAGTTCTTCCTAAGCATATTTGACCCATTCTACTTACAGTTCAGCCATCACTATGTTCATTTTTTTACTGTCACCTACTTTAACTCCTTATTTCTATTTGGGCACTATTCATTTATTGCTTGCACAGCCTTTGGTTGCTTCAGGCCCTGTCATTGAGCACCCTTTTCAACAATTAAATGTATCAATATTGTTCGTGTTTCTACAGCACCGTGACATCATATTGGCAGACTACTTTATAGCCGTGACTGCATGTCGTTACTCGAGTAATTTTGCTAATCCTTTGTTTACTAGTACAACCTATTTTATTAATGATAAATAGCGATTTGTGCTATTTCCATCTGCCAACAGTTTAAAGTTTATATGCCTACCCAAGACTTCCATTTACTGCAAAATGTGTTATTGATGGATGTCATCATGTTCAGTCATACGACTGACTCCTTCATCTTGACGTATTGTCCTTTCAAACATCAGATGAATAAAATTTTCTTTCTGGTAGTGTTGACACAATAAAGTTGCTCAGTCACGCAATGAAGTTATGCGAGAGGGTGATTGAGCGAAGGTTGCGGAAGAATGTCTCGATCTTTGAGAACCAACTTGGTTTTATGCCTGGTAGGTCGACCACTGAGGCGATCTACCTCCTTAGAAGGCTTATGGGATTGTACAGAGATAGAAAAGTGGATCTTCATTTGGTGTTCATTGACCTGGAAAAAGCCTACGATAGAGTCCCACGCGACCTTGTTTGGAGTTGCTGGGAACAGAAAGGAGTGCTACCTGCGTATATTCAGTTATTAAGGGCATGTACGAAGAAGGTAGGACGAGGGTTAGGACGCCAGAAGGGCCTACTGATGACTTCTACATTGGTATGGGCCTGCATCAAGAGTCTGCTTTAAGCCCTTTCCTATTCACTATAGTGATGGATGAGCTTACCAAAGGGATTTAGGATGAGTTACCTTGGTGTATGTTATTTGTGGATGACATTGTTCTTATTGATGAGAATAGAGAGGCATTAATAGCAAGTTAAAGCGTTGGAGGCACACATTGGAGTCTAGAGCTTTTAGAGTGAGTAGATCTAAAATTGAATACCTCCATAGCTGCTTTAGCGGGAGGGAAGGTCTGGGGGGAGATATCACCATTGACGGGGTGCCGATACCAAAGGCCGAGAAGTTTAGATACCTCGGTTCGATCGTTCAGCAGAATGGTGAGATTGATGAAGAGATTAACCAGCGAATTAAAGTCAGTTGGCTAAAATGGAAGCATGCTACAGGTGTGCTGTGCGATAAGAGGATGCCTATAGGTTTAAAAGGCAAAGTTTATCGTACAGTAGTGAGACTCGCTATCATGTACGGTTCGGAGTGCTGGGCGTTAAAGAAGACTCAGATTCAAAGGCTGTTGGTCGCAGAGATGAGAATGTTCAGATGGATATGTGGGTATACGAGATTGGATAAAATAAAGAACGAAGTGATAAGGGACTTAGTCAAAGTGGCTACCATCGAAGACAAGATGAGGGAATCAAGACTAAGATGGTTTGGCCATGTGAAACGAAGGAGTGTGGACGCACCAGTAAGGAGATATGAGACTATTAACATCCCCGTCGGTTACAGAGGGAAAGGCCGACCTAAGAAGAGTTTGGATGAGGTGATTACATGGCACCTAAAAGTAGTAGGATTGATGGAGGACATGACTCAGGATAGGAGACTCTGGCGGGATAGGATTAAGGTTGTAGAGCGAGGAGCATTGTCAGCATAGTGCCTTTCGGTTGTAATAGAGTAGATTTTGTGTCGAGTCTGCGTTTGTTGTGTTGTTTGCAGGTAGTACTTACTGCTGGAGAGGTCATTGTATATCTATGGTTGCTAAGGTATGGTACCTCCCCCCTTTTGCTTTTCTTTACTGGTGGTTCTATCTCTCTACCCCTTCTTTTACAAATGTTTACAAATGTTTTCACAAAATTCTTGTTTGGTGAGTCGCATGGAATCAGCCTCTCTACGGGCAGTGATGTCGGTTAAGGTAAGGCGGCTTACATCTAGATCTCTCCAGACCCTACGTAGGCAGGACCCACATTGGGAGCTGTTGTTGTTGTTGTTGTTGTTGGTGGTGGTAGTGTTGACCCTATCTTCGTTATTTTACTCACATACAGATGCCATATGACTTTTCAAAAGCCGTTTTGGTAATCTGTTACATTTCTTCACCTTCAGTACTTAATACTCCCTCTCAACTTCATAACATCATTCATTTACTTTAATATCATGATCATCATGAATAAACTGCATGTCTTGTATAGGCAGGTCATTTATACGCCTTACCTCTTTCATTACGAATCTTCATCCCTTCATTCACTCAGCTTACATGCGGGTCCTTTATAACCAATAAAGAAATATCATTGCAAGAGTTCATTATGTCATTACATCTCTCTACACTTTAGATCTTTCCCCGGTCATTTCTATGTACTGAGACCAGTAGCCAGTAGCCAGTTGAATGTTTATCTTTTATACACATGCCTCCAGTAGTATTGCGGGAACCACATGCATTGGGCATTCAATCCATTTTGATTGTCATACCTTGTTATTATTATGGGGATGAACTGATTGTGTACTTATAGATTATGACTTGTAAAGATCTTAAGGTTAGCTTGAGAAATAAGAAAAGACTAGACATGTGTTTCTATGGATCGAGGGAAGAAAAACCCTATTTTCGCCCTAATTACACTGTGCAAGCAAGTGAATTATCATCTCAATAATGCGTTGAATATTAGTGATATGCCAACCATACTTGGTATATACCCATCCATAATTACAGTTTGTGAATTTAGAGATGTTTTATTTGAGGACTTTCAGGACTGTTTTCCCATAAGAAACATTAATTTTCAGATCAACCGAGTTCTAGGTGTTTAATCCAATTTTAGAGCCCCTATTATATGACCCCCAGTAGAGTTCAAAGAACTAAAGATCTAGTAAGATGAATTGCTACAGAAGAGAGTTGAACAAGATCACTATAAAAAACAAGTGCCCTATATGTTGAATGAATGATTTATGGGATTAACTACCAACAATAGACATCTTTTTCAGGAATGATTTGGGGTCTGAATATCACATCTAAACCATGCAACCACAGTTTATCTTTTACAAGAATGCCCTTTTATAGTAATTCTTGGAATCGTTTGCTTGTCTCATCTTCAAAATTTGATACTATCCAATATTGTTTAATGTCCCTTGCATTTCAACCCGATATTTTCTATTGGTGTGATCTTCCATGTCTGTGCAAACCCATTGTTAAATGTGCAATATATTTTTGTTCGACCTTATATGGTTGTCAACACTCCAGTGGTCTCGACCGTCACCATCTTTATTTCATGATCATGAGTGGTAGTTCATTCCGCTGAGAGGTGATTCACACACCTACCTTACATCTCATTTATTCATAATGATAAGCTCGTATAACTTGTTCTGAATTCATAATGTAATTCAACTCTCATTGGTATGGGTGATTGTAAATGTCCTAATCCCCTTACTCTCTTTATTTTGAACTTTAACTCCCACACATATATCTTGTATTCTGATAAATAAACTTCCGCATTCTCTATTTAATCTTATTGTTGTCCTTGAATTGGCTTCATAAGAGTAAAGGCATGTTCCTATTGTAGCTTGCTCAATCTATTTATCTATGCATTGCACTTTGATTATCCAATATATCTATCTATTTATTGCACATTGCTTATCCTATCTATCTATTGTACTTATCTCGTTGCTTGTGGTTATAGAGTCACCTAATTGAAGTTTAGTTACTCGTCATCTTGTTTCCAATTCATCAGTTAAACCTGAGTATAACCAGGCCATATTTCTCCTTGGTTAACTATTTATTGGACCCTTTATGATCCATATTTATAAACCACAATTCTTGTGGCATTATATTTCATAATTCATGATACACTTATGGTTATTTTTATTCTAACCACCCTATGTTAATATCTCCTTTATAAATCTTTTCTAAACCATTATTTATTTCTTTTGTTCCTAATGGCTCCCTTAGCTACCAATTCCATCATTTTTATCTCTGACTATGTCTATTCTAGCGTTTACTTCGAACTTAGAGTAGATCTTCGACTAGTCTGATGAGCGAAGATCATGTGATGCATTAAGAACATCAGATGAGGACTTTTTGATAAGGGCATAGTCCCAAACAATGTCTTGCGGCATTAGAGTAAGCTAGAGGAAGTATCGAGAATAATAAGCCAGTTCAAGTACACGCTAAGGTGACATAAGGACTACACAAGAGTCATATGGTCATTTTGAACAAAGAAGGAGACAATCAAAGTTCAGATGAGATATAAAGTATTCCAAAGGGCTTCTCTAGTTAAGGTGTCAAGAGACTGGATATCAAAGATATTTGAGTCATCGTTACAGTGGGCTTTATAAGTCAGCACTAGAATACTTATTAGGAAATGTAATGGTTTTCATATCTATTAGTGGTTAAGATAGAGAACCAGTAGAGTAAAGTACCTCCTTTGCAGTAACAAATTTTTCTTTTGAAGGCAATATCAATTTTGAACCAAAGTAATCGAGCCAGTGAAGTCACGGAGAATCTAGATACTCAATCGCAAGATTAAGCAGCTATGCACTTTGGGCTAATCATACCTCTTTGGAGGAAAGTAATGAAAACCAACTATTGATATTTGAGGCAGTTTTGCATACATGAATAAGCTTCATAAGTTTCGGGGACCAAACTCATTAAGGAGGAAAGGGCATAATAGCCCGACCCTAAACCATGTTTATTTATTTAAATCATATTTATTTTAATTAATCATCGTTATTTATTTAATTGGTCATGGTTATTTATTTAACTAAATCATCTTTATTAATTCAATTATACCCAATTTATTTATCGAGCGAATTTCATTATGTTATTTAAATTTTCCACCTTAATTTATCGTATTTAATCATCCTAGTTGGGAGATATTTCATTTGGGCCCTATTTTGCAATTCAAGTTTCATTGATTGTTAATTCCAGTTTCATTGATTGATTAAATATCAGGTGAATCGACAGTAGGCCTCGATAATTATGCTTTATGAAATTATTATTATTATTGTTATTATTATTATTATTATTATTATTATTATTATTATTATTGTTTTTATAACCTTGCAAAAACTTAATGTCAAGTGACATAAAAACGTTATCGTTATGGGACGGTTTATTTTCCAACCCAACTTTTTTTTCCTGGCGCAATTCAAAGCCTAACAAGTTTGCATGATTACCCTAGCCAATAACCATGATTTAAGCTTAACCATGGTTAGTAAAAAGCTACTTTTTGAGGTATA
>NCQT01085421.1:4241-20574 GCA_002740465.1 Stenocereus thurberi | reverse complement strand
GCTTTCTAGAGGATCAAGAATTACTCCGTTTGGACATCATTTGGTCATTCAAAGCCAAAAGAAAATTCTGAAGGCCAAAACTGCTAGTTAGTCCCTGCACATACTCAGTCTTGTGCTCAAGATTGCTTAGGCCTCCTTGAGGCTTAAGTTAAATATTTTTGTAGATTTAGGTTCCCAAGATGTTAGCTATCTAGACCAAGTAATAAAATCAAGTTAAATTAGGTAAATATTTAAGGACCAAGGCTATTTTGCAAACTATACTGGACTGCACCTGGTTCCAACCAGTTTGAGTTAATTGAGGTTTTGAGGTAGCAAATGAAATCGTAAATCTGAATTTCCACTTCGAAGAGTTAGGGGACATCCTAAGGTTTCCATCCATATAAGAAAATCCAAATCATGGCATTGCATAGGTTATATGGCGTACAAAAACAGCCTAAACTCTGCCCAGGTAGAGCTAATTAGTGAATTTGGTGGTTCTTCTTCTTTTTGGCATCCAATCCTAGTCCAATAGCATCATTAGGGAGTTAATGATAGTTGGGACACAATTATAAGCATATCAACTTAGCCAAATGAAGAACCAATGAAAAACAAAGAAGAAAAGGCAGAAACACTCCCATTGGCTAGCCGTAAAGTACAAAGGAAACCAGCCATTTTTCTCTTTTCTTCCACATGATAGCAACTGCGCCCTTGCTTAATTGCTTGATTAATAATGAGTTTAGCTTAATCTTAAAGGTTAACTAGACTCAAGGGTTGTAATTAGCATGATTAAACAAGCTTATACTTTGCTGATTCATAGGTTTAAACTAAACCATATTCTAAGCTAGATTAGGAGGTTTCCTAATCTTGAAGAAACTTCACCCCCTTTACTTGACTAACTTGTGAACATGTATATAATGCCTTATGAAGCCTTCTTTTGCAATCAAAATGTTGTTGATTTAAAATCAAAGTTGAGCTTTGCTCCTTAAAAGTGTGTGTGAAATACTTTGCTTGCTTATCTATACTTAGCGGAGTAGGGTGATGATCAAGTGAGTCTTAACTTTCATTCAGGTGGTGTTTCTATATCCTAAACATAGTTAAGGGCCCTAAACTTATTTCTGGTGGTGATTTTGTATCCTTAAAACAAGCTTAGTTTCTCCCTAGATTAGTTTTTGGTGGTGGTTTCTGTATCCAAATATTAGTTTGGTTTCTATCCTTTTCCCTTGATTGTAATCTTTTTTAGTTTTAGCTTTCACTCTTGAATTAAGTTAACTTTAACTCTTGAGAGGTACATCAGTTTTGATATCAGAGCTGAGCTTCTCCTTGTCCTTGAAACTAGCCCCCACATTCCCAAAATAGCCCAAATGCAATTCCATAAACACATCCCCAAATTTATCCAAGCACAATCTGTATACATCCAAATCAGCCATGAGCGCAAGTATGAGTTTGGAAGAGAAAATTAAAGTTGTTTGAAGAATAACCAAGCTATTTCAGATTCTAATCAAGAACTCAAAGTTCAAAATGAGTACTAGAAACCAGCTTGGTGATTTCATGAAGAAAAAACAGAGAATGCATGCTAGCCCCACTAGTTCTACCCACGGTGAAGAAGATGAGGTAGCAAGCAAACCCTCGAGTTCTTCAAGTGTGGGAGAACCATTTAGAAGGGAAAGAAGAGAACAAAGGCAGCCCACAAACTCTAATGACTTTAGGGTTGAAATTCCTGAATTCAAAGGTAAACTTGACCCAGATGAGTTCCGAGAATGGTTACACACAGTTTTGTATATCTTTGAGCACAAGGAAGTTTCTGAAGACAAGAAGGCCAAGTTGGTTGCCCTTAAGCTCAAAAAGTATGCCTCACCGTGGTGAAGGAACTTATGTGCTAAAAGGATAAGGAATAGGAAAAGCAAAATCAGAACTTTGGAGAAGATGAAAACCAAGTTAAAGTCACGGTTTCTACCTCCTACTTACATTGAAGATAGTTATTCCCAACTCCACAACCTAACCCAAGGCAGCCTCAATGTTGAAGAATACACATGTGAGTTTGAAAAACTCTTGATCAAGTGTGATATTCAAGAACCAGAAGAGCAAACCATAGTTAGGTACTTAGGAGGCCTTGAACCTAAGTATGCTAATGTTGGTGGAATTATAGTCATATACTACTTTTGAAGAAGTTTGTGTCCTTCCTCACAAGGTTGAGCAACAAAGAAAATAAAGGCTCTTCAAGTATGAGTTTCCCAAAGGCCCCACTTTAGAATGAACCATTTAACTAGGGGAGACCCATTTTTCCCCCTAAACCCGCATTTCCCTCTCCATCCACCCCACAAAGAACCCCAGCACCACAAAATAGCCTGCATCCACAAAGTGGTCCTAAACCTATTCCTGAGGACACTCAAAGATGTTTTAAGTGTCAAGGATTTAGGCACATTGCTTCAGATTGTACAAACCATAGGATCATTGTGCTAGCTAAATAGGAAGCAGTAAAGGAGGAAGAGAATGAGGAGAAAAGGCAAGGTTATCTTGAGGAGAATTAAGAGGAAAATCTAGAAGAAGTTGAGGAAAGAGATGAAGAAGGAGAAATGCTTCTTTTGGAGAAGGTTTCAAGTGGTTTTCAAGCTAATGAGGATGAACAAAGCAAGAACATCAAGGTATGTTCATTGATCATAAGTGGAGAAAAGGAGAACACCTTAGCACCTTTTTCCCCTTCTAAACTCTATGAAAGCAAACCACAAAAGAACCATCAGCATTTAAACCCTTTTATTACTTGTAAAGAACCATTACTCCAAACCCCTTTAAGATAAAAAAAGCAATGGATTTTTGCTGTTCAAGATGAGTACGAAGCTTTCAACATCAAAAAAGGCTTGTTTGAGGGGTTGATTGTATTTTAGCCTAGAGGAGTTAAGTTTCCACTTGGACTATGATTATCTAACTAATTTGAGGGCAAATTCTCTTCAACAAGGGGAGGATGATAGAGATCCCTCAAGAAAGTATGTTTAAAGCATTCAAATAAGCTTAGATAAATCACATTCAGCAGTCAAAGCCCAAGAAAAGACCTATATTTTGCCAAGGTAACACAAATAGCAGGTCACTAGTTCAAAATACTGCAGCAGCCCAGTTTTGGGAATCAAATTACATAGACCTCCTTGAGGTTTAAGCCCTGAATTTTTTGCATATTTTGGATCCTAAAGATGTTAGCTTTTTGGAGCATCAAGAATTACTCCATTTGGACATCATTTGGTCATTCAAAGCCAAAAGAAAGTCTAAAGGTCAAAACTGCTAGTTCGTCCCTGCACATACCTAGTTTTGTATTCAAGATTACTTAGGCCTCCTTGAAGTTTAAGTCAAGTATTTTTACATATTGCGGNTACCAAGCAAGCAAATCAAGTTCAATAAGGTAAACATTAAAGACCCAAGGCCATGGTTTAAACTATGCGGGACTACACTTGGTTCTAATCAGTCTGAGTTAACTAAGGTTTTGAGGCAGCAAATGAAGTCATCAACCTGAATTTCCACTTAGAGGAGTTAGGGGACATCCTAAGGTTTCCATCCACGTAAGGAAATCCAAATCATACTCACTTTTTGCATGGGTTATGTAGCGTACAAAACCACCTGAAATCTACCTGGGTAGAGCTGGTTGGTGCATTGGGTGGTTCTCCTTCTTTTTGGCATCCAATCCTAGTCCAGCAGCATCGCTAGGGAGTTAAAGGTAGTTCGGACACAATTATGAGCACATCAACTGAGCCAAATGAAGAACCAATGAAGATCAAAGAAGAANNGGCAGAAACACTCCCATTGGTTAGCCGTAAAGCACAAAGGGAACTAGCCACTTTTCTCTTTTCTTCCACATGATGGCAGCTGCTCCCTTGCTTAATTACTTGATTAGTAATGAGTTTATCTTAATCCTGAAGATTAACTAGACTCAAAGGTTGTAATTAATATAATTAAGCAAGCGTATACTTTACTGATTCATAGGTTCAAGCTAAACCATATTCTAAGCTAGATTATAAGGTTTCCTAATCTTAAAGAAATCTCACCCCCTTTACTTGAACAACTTGTGAATGTGTATATAAGGCCTTAGGAAGCCTTCTTTTGCAATCAGAATATTGTTGAGTTAAAATCCAAGTTGGGCTTTGCTCCTTGAGTGTGTGTGAAATACTTTACTTGCTTATCTCTACTTAGGCAAAGTAGGGTGGTGATCAAATGAGTCTTAACTTTTGTTTAGGTGGTGTTTTTATATCTTAAACACAATTAAGGGCCCTAAACTTATTTCTGGTGGCATTTCTATATCCTTAAAAAAGCTTAGTTTCTCTCTAGATTAGTCTTTGGTGGTGATTTCTATATCCAAAGATTAGTTTAGTTTCTATCCTTTTCCCTTGATTGTAGTCTTTTTTAGTTTTAGCTTTCACTCTTGAATTGAGTTAAGCTTAACCTTAAGAGGTATATCAAAAAGTACTTATGCACACAAGGAAGTGGGAGAGTCAAACGTGGAAGATTAAGGCCCCAAGATAATGATAATATACAAATCAGGACTAGAATGCAAAATAACAATGGGCTATTGAGGTTAGAGCTAAGGCCTAGAATGACACACTTGGGACAAAGATCTATCATGTATATCATACTTATATACAAGCTAATAACCAAGGTACAAGAGATAAAGGCCAATCAAAATAGTACAAAACTCCCCAAAAATCACTAAAAATAATTTCATTTTTAATTTTCAAAAGCAGGTAGTGTGGCATCTCCTCCTCCATACCTAGATCTCATAATATCCTCATTAGAAGCTAAAGAGCCACCACACCAACAAAACACATATTTATATAAAAAAGATAAACCTATGAAAATAACTACACGGAAACAAATGACAACTAAGAAAAGGAAGAGATATATTTACAAGATGAAAATAGAAAAATAGAAAAGAAGGAACGAATTTACTAGGTTAGATGCTGGGTGCACCTAAACTACCACCTCCTCAAGACAGTACTATGTGAGGTTGAAGGAGCATCAGTCACTCCATCTCATCTCAAGATTCAAGCCACTAATTTAGATGTCATCAAAGCTCGCAGGAGCTTATTAAATACCTGAGTATACAACTCAAATGAATGAGAGCAAGAGCACTTAAACATGAATTGGGGAATAACAATAAGTGCTCTTGTAAACTTATTGAATGCCTTAGAAAAAAGCAATAGAATAATCAAATATAGTGGTCAACATGATTTTCGCAGACTTGGTCTCTATGTACAAACTATAAGGGTCAAGCGAAGGGTCATCCCTCTAAAGGTACCTGGAGACTCCACATAGTCAACCGCATTCCCCTTAAGCATATCATGACGATCGATAGATGACATATTACGACACTCAGGGGGAGGGGAGGGTAGTGAACATGAAGAGAAAGAATGGAATGTATCAAGAGGGTTTAGGTATATGTTATTAACAAGATCAGGACTAGTTGGCCTCGCAACCACAACATCTACAGATGAAGTTCCCGTGGGAGTCTCATGAAGATCATGCACCTTAATAAAAATATTGCTTGACTCACAACATATATCATCTTCATTAACACATGCACTAACACCAAATGTCTCATCAATCTCAAACGCTGTCAACTGAGCTAAAGGCAAAGGTGGATTAAGAAAGGTCATGAATAGCACAGTGTTATCCCTAAGAGTATGGGGTAAGGATGGAGCAATAATAGGTAGAGTAGTGAAGAAAGGATCTCGTACTTCCTCTAGTTCGGATTCTAGTGTAAGAAAAGATGCACCATCGTCACACAAGTTAGCATCAAGTCTAGGCAAACTAAACGTAAGGTCGATCTTATGTCACAGTTCATACTCCCACATATTATTAGCAAACTCAATTTGTTGCTCATTCATTGTCTCCATCATACTTGTAAGCCTAGCAAAGCAACCAGCAGAAATATCATAGGGACAAGAATTACTGTTATGATCAGAACAAAGACAAATTTTATAGGGGGTGGGTTGTAAGAATCAAAATAACTAGTCTCAAATTCATAACTATCCCAAGCTAACCAGTCAAGAAAGTCACATGCTTCATCAACATTTTTAGTACAAAAATCCCAATGCTCTAAAAGAGCATGGGCCTTACAATTCATACCCTCATAGACTGTATTTAAATTTTTTTACTTTTCTAAGCAATGGCCACCATGAGTAAGAAAAGCATGTAATCTGTCATAGTATCTCCAAAACAATTCATGCTCATACTTAGCGAAGTGGGAAATAGGCATTTTCAGTTTTTTTTTTTTTTTTTAATAAGAGCCTAGTCTTGAACACTCAAGTGGGCTCAAATACTGAAAAAACAACAACTCCTGGTAACGGCGCCAAAAACTTGTTGTCTTAAAATACTGCAAGCGCACAGCATAGTTGTAGCTAGCAACCGATGAGTACGGGTCGTATCCACAGGGAGTTGTGTTTTCAATTATCAGAGCCAACTCAAGTGTGTCAATCCAGGTGAGATAAAGGGTGAAGGGAAAGTAGAACTGAACTGCAAAAGCAAGAAGACTTCAGTTGTAATAAAACCTAAGGTAGACTAACTAATCAAGTCAAACCATCATCTTACCAAGTTATACGAGTATTCAAGGTTAATCGGTTATATTATTAGAGCCCTCCTAAGCCCTTTTTCAAGGGTCTATAGGCTAGTCTAACTATTCTAACTACCTATTTTCATGGGATTAGCTCAACTAAACTACAGGATTAACAACCCTTGATTTAGCCAGTGATTGAAACTATTTTCATGTCCCAATCCTGGCTATTCGCTCTACCCACATTAGATAATCAACCTTATCTTTCAACGTAAGTTTATTGCACTAAAATACGGATGAAAGCTCTTTAAAGTATTTCATCGAACACATGGTGGGTATGAGAGAAAATTCTAAATTCTAACATAAACGAGGGGGGTAAAAGTTCAAATCGAATCAATTAGGCATCAAGAGGCTAATTACAATTAAAGCAACACAATCTAACTACTAAATATCACAAAAGTATATAAACAAAACATGAACTTAAATACACAAAATAAGAGAGAAAAAGGAGAGAAAACTTATACTTGATTGAATTAAAGATCGAATCCACAAGCTTAAATAAAAAATAATCATCTAGTCTAACCTAATTACCTTACTTTATTTACCCCCTAATGGGGTTTGGGAGCGTGACGAGAAACCCGATCTATCATCCTTTCAAGAACCAGGCAAAGAGCCCCTTTCAAAAACTGGCCCAAAAGCTTTTTAAATCAAAAAAGGCTGATGGGGAGCATGGCCATGCCTCGACGCACGGGTGGTCGTGCACTAGGCATGGGCGCCACGCACGATCGTGCGAGCTGGTGCCTAACTGTGCTAAAGTTCGGGTCCTGCAGCACGGTTGTACGCCCTATATGCACAGTCATGCCCACTTTTATTGGGCTTCCCTTGGTTCCTAAGGCTTTGTTAGACTTTTGTTCTTCATTTGTAATTCATTCCCGAAGTTGTTCTTTCTAACAAAACTAAAGATCTCTCCTGAGAGGATCAAATGAATCAAAGGAAGTAAATTTGACCCTTTTTCATCTAGATTTGACATAAAAATAATGAAAGACAAGGATCAAATGAGAGTTAAAATGAGGTAAAATAGAGGTTCATCAGTGGGTGAATTTCTTAGTCAATTCCCATTAAGTTATCCTAAATAACAGATCTCTTCTATCTATTGTACGCCTTTTTGAGGTTAACTTTGAATGCCATCTAGCCCTTAGTCCCTTTTTTCTCTCCATCAAATGCATGATCTCTGGCATAATAATGGTCTTATCTTGATTGTTGCCCCAGTATGAAGCTAGATTGTAATTGTAAAATCATGTCTAGTAGTATATGTCTCAATCTCAGCACAATGCATTAGTGACCAGTTTATACCAACATTGTGCAATCCGATCAGCCTAAACTGCATGACAATATTTGGGTTACTAACTTTTGAGATAAATGATATTAAAGTGTCATTGAATCCCTCAGGAAGTGACTTTCCTCCCAACATTGACATCACCATCTTACAGACACAGCTAACTATAAAAGACTAATATTTCAAAAAGAAGTAGGCATTAAAGCTATCCAGAGTTGGAGCTTTCAAAGGTGTGATGGCCTTGAGAGAATTATACACATCCTTTATCGTAAATGGCTCCACAAGCCTCTGGACCCTTCTGTATCTAGTTGCCAGAAAAACCCCATGTTAACATGATCTGTCATTTTTCGACCGAAGGTTATGTATAGCCTAATAAAAAAGTACCTCACCTTTTTCTTAACACCCTCCGAGACAGTAATCCATGTCCTATTTGGCCATTGTAAGGTCTCAATTCCGTTGAATCTTCATCGTATCATAGTACTGGTACGGGAATAACCAGTGTTGCAATCCCTATCATGAATATTTCTACCCTTGACTTCTGCATCTAAAAGACCTCCAGTTAATCAATTACCTCTTTCAACTCTTTTGGCAATTTAAATTCCCTTTTTAGGAGGTATTTATTCGCCCTCCAAATTCCTTTAAGTCTAGCCCAAATTTTCCTTTTCTTTCTAAATAGATTACCAAACACTCCCCTATTCCACCTATTAAGCCAAAATGTAGGCAACTTTTTAAGCTAGAATAAATGATGTGTCAGGGGTCTAATATTCCTATACCACTTGATCGAACCTCTCATGTGAAGTCTACACTAACTGGAAGCAAAAAGGGTTGGATCCACCAAAGATAGGAGTAACTCCTCTAGTACTCACCAAAATACGTGAATCATCCTAATAATTCTACATCAACTGTTAGACTGTTTCTTCTTGCAAATGGCTCCTGTAGCTTATATTATAGAGGGCTTGGTCCAACCTCGCAACATTTTCTCATCTCCACGCTAAAACTCCTCACCCAAATAAATTTTGGGTCTAGAGAAACGCAAATCAATAAAGCCATTATTCTCAGTCTAGGTTTTGAACATCTTACATATTGACTATTCATGTCTACACCCCCATGGTCTCTCTCCTCCAGATTAATCGTACCATTGAAATCTCCTGTATGGAGCCGCGGATGTCTTACATTACTGGTAAACAGCTGAATGTCATTCCCAAACTGTTCCCTAGCTTGTTGATGTAAGCTGGCGTAGACCACTATAAAAATTCATGGCAAGGGGTCATCCTACTGATTAATGACAAACTAGTCCTCAGCCTGTGGTACTTCTAGCAATATCTCATAGAGTTTTGTAAAAGCCAAATCCCTCTCTCAACATGTTGAGCTCAATACAATACCACTTATCATAGCTAATCCGTTTACACACCTCATCTGCTCTCTCACTACTTATATGAGTTTCTCTACAAGAAAACCATAATTCAAAACAACAGAAGTCGTTGCCATAAATGACAGGTCAATATTGCAAAAATATTGTTTGCAATGATAATTGTCATTTGCTAAACCTCCATTTTCACCTCTTTTAAACCCATATTTGACCCCTTCTCTCAATGATTTTTGTGTTAAACTTCAAATTGAAGGGGTTGAATTGGCCTTCTTTACCCTGAATTTGTCATATATGATGTTTCATGCTTTCAGGAGTTCTTGTTGGGAGAAAAGAAGAAAACCTACTGATATTGGTCGAAAGGAGGTCCAAGAAGACGAGCTTCAAGCCGAGGAAGAGGTTGGCCAGATCTTGAGGATTAACATGGGGACCCTATGCCATGAAACGCGGTTGTGCCACACCAAGACTCCAGTAGCCGACATCCAGAGATACGACATTGTGCCCCCGTGCCTAGTGACATGGCCGCGCCATTCCCAAAACTTCAGGTGCTGTTCCAGCGAAGTGGCACAAGGCCACCGTGCCACTTTAATTTCTGTACGACCTAACTCATTTTCATGGCAGTTCTTTAGGGGTGGATTTTGTCTTGTAACGTCTGGAGAACTTGTTAGAGGTGATTTTTAGTTTTCTAGATTCTTAGTACTTTCACAAACTTTGAGAGATTAGATTTAAGAGTTTAATTGAGTACGAATTGCATGATCGATCTTAGCAATCAATTGAATACGTTTTCTTTCTTCCTTCTCGCGCGTTCTCAATTAAAGTTTGCACCTTTAGTGATGTTTTCCATATTTTTATTCTTGTTTGTGATTATCAATATGATTAGAGGCTAAAATATTAGTGTTGGATTGGAAGTACCTCTATTATGCGGAATTGAATCATGCTCTAGGTTTTTATAAATCATGCCCATGTCTGTGATTTGAAATCTCGCCTAAGTAAGACAAATATTTGTTTGATTGCTTAAGAGAGTTTTATTCACTATTCTTAATTAGGGTTTAGGAGATCAACGAAAGTTGAATCCTTTATCTAGTGCGAATTTATGAGCAATTGTTCTTCCTGATGTGAAAACAGTTAGGGTTTCAATTGCGAATATTTGACTATTTAATCTTGTGACTTTAATAATCCTAGTTTCATGAAAATAGACAACTAAGATTAATTTAGTTAGTCTATTGACCTTCGAGAGAAGACATAGATGCACTTTAAATTGTAATCCTTTTCACTTCAATTATTCTCATGTGCAGATTTGTATGATTTAGTTTATGATTCATATAGCATAATGGTGTGGTGAATCCCAATCTAGGACTTTTGTCATTATTGAATTAGACAAATTCGTTAGTTTTTAGCAAAATAGTACTGCTAGTTAGCATCACTCAATGAAAGTGAACTTTTGCCTAAATTGAGTGCTATAAGTCGAATTTGATGATTGGAAGCAAGTTCCCAGAGGATACGACTCGTACTTATCGGTTTCTAGCTATAGCTAAGCCGTGTACTTGTAGTATAAATTTAAGACAATATCATCATAAGGTTGTTGCATGTCATGTCATTGCAAAAGAATATTGCAGCGACACAGATTGCTGCAATAATCCTTCTTTCACAACCACCCATGTCGTTGCGATAAAAAGTGATGTGTGTACGCTGTTCATGCATGTTCTGCAATAATAAAAGTTGTTGCAATAAATATGGTTTGTTTTTTTTTTGTATCAAAAAAATTGTTGTAAAAGCCTATATCATTTGCAACAACACAACTGTTACAATAAATATAAGTAATATTTTTACTTCAACAAAGTTATTGCCGAAATCCAAGTTCTTCCGCAACGACATTATCGTTGTAATGCCTATTTCCATAAATCACTCCTATAGGTATGACAGTTATCGTAAATAGGTTCCTTAACTAGGGTATTGATATTAGGATTATCATTGATGTTAAGAAATTAAACCTTCTTACACAATATGTATTATAAGTAACATCCTTGTATTAATGAAGTATGAATCTATATCCATAAGAAGTATTCTTGTATTAGTGAAATATAAACACATTTCCATGCATGTTTTAGACTCAATGCCAAAATAGGTCAATCCAAAATCGATAAATTATATAATATTAATAAATTTACATAATTTATCAAAGTCCACCATCAATACTTATTGACATAACAAGCTAAGGCGAAGTGACAGTAGTGTCTTAGAAGTATTACGAAGTCGACCATTAGTGCTTCTAATGCAACAATCTACATAATTGATATTTGATCCAATCTATACAAGTGTAGCAAAAAAATATATAAAATATTATTCAAACACATGCACCTTGAAATGGAAGATGCAAACACTCAAAATTCAAGGAAGAAATATCATAGATTTAACTTCTAAAACATTTATGCCAAATACAATATCTAGTATCTAAGTGTTTTTCCTAAGTCGATGGACTTTGATTACATAATTACATATTCTACCTCTAGGTCTTATAAATTTTATAAGCTTTTACAAGCTCACATCAATTTTGAAATTAACAGGAGAAGCAAGAATATATAGATGGTTTAGATTGTAGGTTAGGCTTTCCATTGTACCCAATAACTTCAATCCTATTTCCAATTAGATGTCCTTGGAAAGATCATTCTAGAAGTTGTAACAAAAAAAGAGACCAAACCTACTTATATGATTCCAAGATTATAGTACTTGATGCATGCCAATGATAAACATAACGAAGTTGTTGAATTATTTGCCTAATGCAATGATCGAAACAGAGAGTATGTCGAGAACTATAGAGAGTTTCACATATTTGACGATTCCACATAATGCCTAGGTTTATTAGATGGACTATTCACAAATTGAGAACTTGAAGATTAAGATTAATAATAAATGAAGAGTTTCTTAGCAAGTTAAAATGAAAATAAGGGATGAATAGAGAATGAGTTTGCTGTAAAGCCAACTTTGTTCCTTCCTTTGTAGGTTTTAGTCCTCTACTACCATACAATCAGTGGAAAACAACATGATCTATCCACAATATTTATTTACTTTAGCAAAATTGTATTCTATTTAAGTATTTGTTTTTCCATTTGTTGGAATATTATAGGCCTTTGTAAGACAAGTTGGAGGTCCTTGTCGGGCAAGTTAGTAGAAGTTTGAGCACTGAATAGGTAGCCATATATATTATAGGTCATTTATAGATAATAAGATGCATTTGAGGTCCTGTCAGAGGTGTTTACTCATTTAATTGTACATCCAAAAAAATACACCAATAAGCGCTACATCAACAAGTGCCAACCCCTTGGCGCGGAAGGTTGTCCCTCAAGGTCCAATGGGCATGAGTTCTACCCATCCAAAATCTTTGCATGCCCGAAGCTATATTCTAATCAATTATACAAATTCAACATTAGACGATATCCAACTTACCCAAAATATAACTACAAACAAGCTAGGAGTTAGAGAGAGACTATGAGATTAAGTACTTATCGTTAACAACAAGAACAACAATAACAACACCACCACCTTCCAGTGTGAGTCCCACTTTTGTGAGATCTGGGGAGATTCGGATGTAGACAATCTTACCGCTCCCTGTATCACTACTCATAGACAGACTAATTCCAAGAGACCCACAAAACAGGATTTTGTAAAAACCTTTTATAGAATAAGGATTTTGTGAAAACAATTATATGGATTACTTATAGTTAACAAGTCCACTTAATCAATTTACTGACAATTGTAGAGCTACTATGCAAGTGTTATAGCTCATTGTACATGTAAACCTAAGCAAATCTCAATCCAAACCATAGGAGTTGAATCTAAAGGTACTTATATTAAAATTCCTCACGTTCACATAAACTCATACACAACATTTCATAACTCCCATATCACCATTGGGTTTTTTTTTAAAAAAAAAAATAATAAGCTAATTGTAAATTTTTTCATAAAGCACTGGAACAATTAGCCACTTCAACTACATGAACAAGAAAGCTGAACCTCTATTACGCAATTACAAACAACTAGTTTGATTTCCAAGCTCGATGCCATTTCATCTACCATTATCAACCATATAGCTACAAACTTGCTACTCAATTTTACTTAATTGCATTAGATTAGAAAATCCCAATCCATTCCACCCAAGTCAATACTTCTTTAAAATCATACATATTCACGTAAACTCAATGCATGTTTGGTAAAGACCTTTTTGGGTGAAATTTTTTTTTTTTTGGGGCATTAGCTATTTTGACTCTGATTAAAAGCTCTTTGGATTGGTTGGTTAATTAACTTTTTAGATAGCTTTTTATATCCAAAAAGCTCTTTTACAAAAAGCTCTTTGGGATAACTTTTTCAAAGAGCTTTTTGATATTTATTATTACAATGATCATACTAACCTTATAATTTGAACAAATTTACATCAAATATCATTCATAAATGATATTCCCTAATGTTGGATGCTTATGTATTAAATTTTTCAATTTTTTTCCTCTTATGGGACAAGAATTGTGGATGGTATTATGTCGAAGATAATGCTTTTAATTTTAACACTTTCTTAATTTAACAAATAATTTATGTTAGTCTTACATGATATATAATATTTTTTTATGTTACATAATTTCAATTGCTATTAAAAAATAAATCATAACGTNNNNAAATATTTTGATAATAAATACTAAAATTAGCAGAAGGTATAAATATAATTTTATATATCACATAAATCGTAATTCATAATTTATATCGAAAAGAAAATAAATATCAAATGGAAAATTCTTTTGTTAGGAAAATAATGAAATTAAGTAATGGGTATAAGTGAAGTTTTATCAAATAGATTTGCTAGAAATAGCTAACTTCACTAAACACTTTTTTAACAAACACCTAATGCAATCAACTAAGTCAAACAGCTAATGCAATAAGCTAACAGCTAACAACTAACAGCTAATTGCCAAACAGGACCCATGTTTATAAATTGGTAATAAAAAAAATCAAAGGGAGGGGTAGAATTATTGGCATTCAATCTCAATTGAACACTTAGGGTTTTGCTTAATGTAGTCTGATTAGGCCTTTACTAATTTACTAGTGGTCTCCACTGTATTTCAACTAGCCAATTTGGCAGCAGCCACCGCTAATCTACAGCTCCACTAGCCACAGCGGTTGCCGTGCCCAAAAAGAGGCTTCATAGCCTTTTTTTCAGTTTCCTTTCTTTGTGTCTGTATCGGCACCAATAGGTTAAAATCCAGCCTTCTTGATCCCTTGCTTGAACACTAGAGGTGGTCTTGCCACCAACGGTGGCTTGTGTTGGTAGTTGTTCATGGTGGTTGGGCTAGAGTTCCACTCAAAACCTCAATTAGTCTATCTCTGTCTCCTATCATGCCCATATGAAAGATGGATGGGCACTCCGAATACCCAGCTGGTGGCAAGCTTTGCCAGGGTCATTGCTATTGTTGTGATGTCTCTTTCACACACTTTCCCTCTGCGAGTATGGCTAAGGAAAGAAGAAGAAGAAGAATACGGGGTTCAGACCCCTATTTTGTGAAGAAGGTTTTTTTTTTAATTTTCTATAATGACAGGTTGTCGCAATACATATTCTTAAACATTTGCAACGAAAAGTGTCATCGCATTATGTGCCTAATTTTTACCAACAAAAAGCATCGTTGTGAATATATTATTCAAAATATTATAATAGCTTTTTTCTATTGCAATAATACGTTTGAATTCCCCACCAAAATTTTGAAGTGGGTAGACACGAAATTAGCTAGTATGTAAACAACTTAATTTGTGTCATTGCAAAAGATTGTTGTAATATATAGTCTTTCTGTAGTGTTTCCAGTAGAGCCAGAATATGAGGCCCATGCATATGTAGATGATCCCTTAACTCATTTAGGAAATATCTGCTCCTAGCACCATGAACATTCCACACTAAAATCTTCAAATCTTATAAATGTCACTGACTTCAAGTAAGATTGCTTGCATTAACATGAATTTGATTCAAAAGGAAACCACATCAAAAGAAAATATCAAATGACACTTAATTATCCTGGGACATGGCAACTCTCCCGCTTCTAGAAGTGCTACCTTCCTGTTCAGTCGAGGTAGATCTCTCTATTATGTCCATCACCACTATAAGGCCTATAATGTATGTTGATCGGGGTCCCCTAATTGTCATTAGGCATGTTAGGTGGATCATTAGAGGGTTTAGATTTCCCTTCGTAAAGTTCCTTCACCTCCTTATTCGTGAATAGGTTGAATCTTCCTCACTCTGTGGGTCTCGAGACTTGTAAAACTCCCCGTCGTTGGCTAATCTTGTTGACACTAGTGGTTGGATCAGTGTGACTGCTTAGGACTAGTGGTGTAATGACTTGAGCAGGACCATTATTGCTCTTATCCATGTTGCGGTTAGGGATATAGTCCTTTGCGTATTTGATGTCACTTATAGAATATTAACCTTACCTTGAAGTTGTGATCATTATCTTGGGTTGTCTATCCCATCTGTTCTGTGTGCCCACAACGGGGCCTATAAATCCTTGTTTCATGGAATCTACAGCTGCTTGCAATTCGTGCACACCCTCCTCCATTTCAAAGGCAATAGAAAATCCATCTTCAACTAAGGCCCATAAATCTAGAACCAACATTCTCACCATCCCCCTCACTTGACACATCTGATTGTTAGGTTTCAGATCTAGGTTACTAATCTGCCACCTGCCTCTTATGAGCCCCCTATTCCTGCATCCCTGTGATGCAGTTTTGCACCCACATTTCTATTGGCATTCTGACCGTATTGCTTGGTATTTTTCATGTAGATTTTCTGACTATCATCCAACATCCATAAGTTGCCAGCTCCTCAAGTGGTATCGATCTTCTTGATTCTACTGAATCGGTTGTTCCCATGTCTCATTGGACCTCAATTCCATAACTTTTTGCAGAGAAGTCTCTTCTTTGTGCCATTGCTTATCACAATTGAAGCAAAGAATCCATAAACCTTCATATTGGGTCTTTTAGATTCTCTTTTTCGGCATGAATTTTAATGGTAGTAGCTTGGTGGCCTATTTACCTTGAACTCTATTTATGTATAAGTTAGCTCAAATTGTTCTCAAAGTTCACACTATTTCAAAGT
>NCQT01085414.1:11803-27069 GCA_002740465.1 Stenocereus thurberi | reverse complement strand
GGTAAACAACAAGTTGGAGAGGTGGAGATATACCCTAGAGGTTGAAGGTTGTAGGTTGAGTAGACCTAAGACTGAGTACTTAAAATGCTGATTTAGTGAGGGGGAGGGTGTTATCTATAGGGCTGGTAAAAATCTGTCCGACCCGATTACCCGAATTTGTCCTACCCGGAAAAAACTGGGTGCGGTCAACACACCAAATTTATGTTCGAATTTAGAATTCAGACAACCAGTCATATCCGAATTTAAATCCGGGTCAGGTTCAAGTTTGAGCATTGGGTTCGGGTTGTCTGGATTTTTGGGCTATTTCGGGTTCGGAAAAATTCGGACGATCGGACAACTGGGTTCGGACATCGGACAACTATGTTGACGTGTAATTTTAGTCCAAATTCTTTAGAAAATTTTATAAAAATGACTTCGGAAAACCGGATTCGGATATTAAAAAAATAGGTTCGGGTTCGGTCACACAAATTTCGGTCGAAATGTCCTAAAATCATATCACAAATTCGGATATTCGGACAACAGGTTTCGGACATCGGAAATTCGGGTCCGGGTATGGTTAGAGTGTCCGATTTATAATCCTGACAGAGTCTGGGTATGAAGTTTTTATCCGAATGTCCGATTTGTTTGGGCCTGAATGAACCCGGACTCAAAATTTTGCCAACTCTAGTTATTTAAGATGAAGTGACCAATGGAGGTGTGGCTATACCAAGGGTTCAAAAAATTCAAATATCTAGGCTCGACATTCAAAATAGTGGACATATTAATGAAGACATTAACTAAAGAATAAGGTAGGGGGTGAGGAATACGTCAGGGGTGTTGTGAGATAAGACAATTTCACTTAGGTTAAAGGGGAGGGTCTATCGTATGTTGTTAGACCATCCTTATTGTATGGTGAGAAGTGTTGGCCTATCAAGAAGTCCCATGCCTTAAGGATGGGGGTCGCAGAGATGAGGATGATTCATTGGATGTGTAGATACACAAGAGAGGATAGGATTAGAAATATAGTGATTTGGGACAAAGTAGGAGTGACACCTATAGAAGATAAAATGAGGGAAGTTAGACTTAGATGGTTTGGTTATAGTAGGAGAAGAAGTATGGATGCACCAGTGAGGAGATGTGAGAAGATCGAACTTCCGGGATGTAGGAGGGGTCAAGGTAGACCAAGGAAGGGCTGGAGCGAAATGATCAAACACGATCCAAAGACTTTAGGTTTAATAGAGGATATGACTCAGGATAGGATGTTATGGAGACTTAGGATTAAGGCCGTCGACTTTCAGCTAGCTTGTTAATTTGCTTTTTACTTGATTTCTGATGGCTCTTAAATTGCTGATGCTTAGATCTGGCTTCCTAATAGGGCCGCAAGGGCACTGTGATATTGTAGCAAATCAAGTTTGTCTCCCCCAAGGATTAGGTTGAACTATTGGTCTTTATCCCCTTAAGATAGACTAAATGAATCAAAATTTGGGATTTGAAATCAAACTATTCAACCGTTTAGTCTAATGAATAAATAATCATGGAACTAAACAAATCAAGCAACTTCCCGATCCACGCATCAATCAAGCACTTCTTCCTCAATTCCTTGTTTTAAAACTGGCGATCAAAGTATCACAACCTTCTTTCAAGGTGAAATGAAATACCTAAATCTAATCAATTACCATTTCTCAAGGGGTCTCGATTTGTTTAGGTTCATTAAGGATATGATTATCGTTTTAGGTCTCTTGATTGGTAAGTTTCTCTCAAGACATCNNATAATCAAGTCAAATTCTAGGGTTCAAGTGTCGGATTTCACCTTTTAGTTCTTCATCCAATACCCAAAATATGCAAGAAAGTGATTAAATCTCTCACAAGACAATAATCATCTAAGATTCAATAAAACAATCTAGCAATTCCAAAATACTCAAAGAGATAAACAGCAAATCGAGAAATTAACTGTTACTTGCATAAATCCAAAATCAAAACAACAAAATCATAGTCAAAATTACAAAACATAAATCTAAAATGAAAATGAGAAGAGAAGAGAAAAGAAATGCTCAGCCAAGATCGCGCTTGAACCGTCGTTGCAAACCCGATATGAATTCTTGCAAATCTTCACTTCAATTCACTCTCTCTTCCTTAATCTAATCTTAAAAATATAATCTAGGTAGAATGGAATGGAATATAGAGATATTAGGTTGAAAACAACCCTTTTATCGCGAATACTCTGCAGCCCAAATGTACACCGCTTGGAAGTCGAATAGCCGCAAAGAAAACAAGCAGCCTTAGGGAAAAGGGGCCGCCATGGACTAACCGTGAGGCCCACCACAGACCGTGGTCCCTACCACGAACAAACTGTGGTGCCCTCTAGTTGCTTTGCCCTGCTAGTTCTGTAAAATCTGATCAACCCAGGTTGATTGTGTATGCTAGCCCAGGTTGTCCATGATACATACCCGGTTAAATCGTGTCTGTTGTGGGTTTTTGGTAAATTCTTGTGGGCTCTTACCTCATTGCATAATTCTGCATTGATTTTTATAGCATATTCAGGTTCTGTTACCCAGTATTCGCAGAATACCATCAAAAGCCGAGCATAAACAGAAAAATGGGCAGTAAATTACACAGTTATGCATAGTAATGCTCTAAATCGGGATCCGAACACTCATGAAATTCTATGCAAATGTGGCATTCATCCCTTCTACTTATAGTATGTTTCCAGTTTATGTGTATGCTTGCATAAGTTATTATGAAAACTATTGCCATTTGTGGTACATCACTTTTATTTCCTTTTAGCTATCTATTTAGGTACTTATTTCTATTTTATCAAAGGATTCTCAAATATAAAATAAAATATTTTTCCAAAATTTTGTGTGGGTTTATTGGAATCAACCTCTATGTGGGTAGTGATACTTACAAAGGGCTGCTTATATTTGGATCTCCCTAGACCCTGCGCAAGTGGGATGCACACTGGGAGTTTATTGTTGTTGTTATAGAAGTTTAATCATTTTGTCGATTTTGAAATCATATCAGCTATCGCATCTCTACATTGTTCATTATTTGCTTATTTTGCGCATCATACAACTGAATGTTGGGGATTGTTATAATGTATGTTGGCATTGATAAAATTGGTATCTCTTTTTCATGCCTTTAGATGAAGTTATGCGATGTCACCATTTGACAAAGTCTGAGCACAATTTAGTCAAATTCTACTTGGCCAAAGCTCGACTCATGCTCGTGCTTGGTGTTTGCTTATTGAGCGAAGCCAAGCGAGGCCCCTAGTTGTTCGAATAGACTCCTAACTTCTATTTTTTGTTCGAGCAGTTTGGAGTGGGTTGGAGTAGATTGGAGCAGGTGACAGCAAGCTGAAGCCGATCTGACTGGCAGTTAGCAGGTTTGAACATGTTGAAGTAGGTTAGAGTAAGTTGAAGTAGGTAGCAGGTGCAAAATTCTAAAAATGGATAGGCTCTTATTATTGTGTTGATTTCACCAATATCAAAGATGTAATCTTTAGGTAGTCTCTGCCTCCTGGAATTTATTTACTTTACTTTTGTCTATATAAGACTAAAAATTATATCTTTTTGCATGATTTAATATGATTTATACTAATCTATTGCATGGTTGTGTGATAGTTTGATTAAAGTTTTGATTTCCCTTATTGAATAGTAGAAGGCGTCAGTGATGGCGGACGATGATGTTATGAACCCTATTATATCACCGTACTATCGCTCCTGAATCTAGTTCCTTGGTTTGAAATTAAGGAATTAAGAAGGTCCTCACACTAGGGATTACTCGGGGGCCCTTTCGAAAATCTTTTGGAAGAAAAATTAATTCTCTCTTTAGTGCTCCTATCGGTATGTTTTACTTCAAAAAATGATATGGTTTGTAAGTTTTCCTAAAACTCCCTTATGACTATACTGAGTACATAATTTTTTGTTTTTCATTCTTTTTTATTTTATTTATAGGTAGAACAATTTAATCCAAGACAATGAAGTTGTCTGCACTAGGAATTGGACCCTGCTCTGGCCTAAGAACCTAGCCGGGTTCCTGGATAAGGTAGATTGACCTAGACCTAGAACCGGCAGCAATTGCTGCCACAAATCAAGATTAGGTAATTAGGCCTGATTCTGGCCAAAGAAACCGGCCGGATTTCTGGATCAGGATCCAAATCCAGTTTTCTAGTCTATTTTTGTAAATATGGTTATTCTGATTTTCAAAACTAAGAAATAAAAAATTGACAATCACCTTTTTTAAAAAAATAAATAAAAAATACCCAGCAAAATGGAAGTCGAACTATTTGTGGGGATCGCACCCTCGGAGAGGTGGGCCGTTATAATGGTGTACACTAGAGTTGACACTGTGCATATAGAGGAAGAGCTCCCCAGTGAGATTGGTTTTTTCTATCAAAAGGTGAAAGGTTATGGGAAAGGAGACGTAAAGAGCCTTCCAATATATGGAGTGGCTTGCGGTGCTGACACCTGAACTAGGCTATGAAAAAGGTAAGGTCAACATAATTGTTGCTCCCTTTCAAAAATTCTATTTGGGAATGAAATTCCTCGATGTGGCAAGTCAGTTCATAGGCCCTATGCTAACACCTTGTTCATCATGGACAATGGACAAGTTTATGCGATGCCTATTAGGCAAGAGGTTGAGAAAGAACGGGTGTTACTTGTCTTTTAATTCTCAAAGAATGGAGGGTTAAGTTACTTAGCCACCCTCAAAAGGGATAAAGGGCTTATAGAGGATGTCATTGATGCATCAAAGGTAGATGGATCTAAGAGTATCATGTTAGCAACACCATCTAAGAAGGGGGAACCAAGAAGGAAATGGTCTCCCAAGAAGAAAAGACACATGTGCATAAAGGACCAATGTGCCAAGTAGGTGGACATGGCACACTCCCATTAGGTGGTATGATGACATATGTAACACCTCAACTTCCAAAGATACAATTAGTCTTAATTAATTAGTCGTTAATAGCCAATAAGGTGGAGAATGTCATATTAGGCGTTACTGCCACTCTAAAAAGGGTAAGGGTTAATTAATTAGTATACTCAATACCCACGTGAAAACATCTTGAAGTATACAACCTGGGCGTGCTTGAGTCCAAATGACAGATCAATAACCCACCTATATGCTCGCTGGCACCTCACGACTTAGAAAGAAAAATGTCGGTGCTAGCATTGTTAAACTCCATTTATTAATTCCTTCCCTCGCTTTGTGACGCACAATGCATGACTTTCCAATTGCCTAACCTAAAACATGAAAATACAAAATGTTTAAAAGGTAAGCCGAAGCTCAATACATTCATCCTTATACTATAAAGAATAAAGTTAATTTTTCAGTGAGCGGCCGCATTGCAATTTATTTTAATTCAAAATAAGGAGGAGAGAGAATGATAGTAAAACTATTACCGATTATTATCTGAAAGTGTAATCCAAACTGATGAGCTCATATGTATACTGCGACAATTGAATAGGAGTACACCTGCCAGGCCGATCAGATATCCTGACCTGAGGCAGAGCGGGTAAACTGAAGGGCCTAAACCCTGATATTTACACGTCGCCTTTTAATGGTTCGTCAGAAATCTCCTGGGTCTAATTCTGGCATTATAATTGTGCATGTACAGGGATAGGGATGGCAAAAGTGATAACCAAGTGAGTCCTCACTCTTAGAAAGAAATAAACGGTGAAGCTAGAAGTGATTGATAAAGGAAATATCGTCATGGAAAACTCATGCTAAGAGAACTATGAGTACACTAAGAATGCAAAAATAGAGTCACAAGAAAAACAGTTTGCATGTATGAATCGCAAGAGAATTCACTGTCAAAGATGAACGTTTCATGCTATCTCAAGTAGGTTGGCCAGTTAGAAAGATGAATAATAGGATAAGTTGTGTGTGTGTGTGTTTTTTTTTTTGGGGGGGGGTGTAAAGAGAGAAGATTTGAGTATTCAAAATAAGAAGGTAAGATTATCCTTACTTATTGCTATTTTTAATAAGGGTTCTCATTTGTCGCTTAAGTTGTTGGCCATCATATAGCTAGGAATGAATTGGGAATATTTGAGCTGTACGAACAAAAGATGAGCAATAGCTAGGAATGAATTGGGAATATTTGAGCTGTACGAACAAAAGGTGGATTGCCCACGTAATTTTCATTCTAAAGGTGTGGTTAAATGTTCGAATTCATATTTATAATACTGATGATATTGTAAAGAAGGCAATAATTAGGATGTATTCAATGCAAGGCATATAAACGATAGTAAGAGGGAAGTTCGAAGGAAGCTCAAGCTAGCTAAGGAGAAGATAGCATTTCAGTTACACCAAAATTTAGCAATTGAATTACAACCAGAATTATAGCAGTTGAGTTTCAACTGGCATCCCTTCTAACCAAAATCCATGCAACAAACGCAACAAATTGACCTTCATAAGCAGCGTATATAACATCCTAAATGTATTACGTAATAAGGTTGTGGACATTCGACTTCGTTCACATGAAGTGAGTTCAAGTGGGTAAGAAGGTTGGATAGGCAAGAATTGAGATGATTTCTGGGATAGAGTTTAGAAGTAGACTGGTGGTATAGTAATAACCAAACATTTCAACCTCACTTTATGAAAACTGCATTACATCTCTTATTCGAGACAAGCAGTACGACTGATGACTCTGAATGACATAAGGGAAGTTATAATTTGAGATAAGCAGTACAATTGAGGACTCTGAATGACATGATGGAAGTTATATGCATGAATGTTTTATGACAGAGAGAGAAGGTTAATGAAAATTAAGAGTTTCAAAATGTCGACCATCATTTGAGGATCAATTAAGAATGCATTCTGTAGTAGTCAATCAGAGTCAAGGACATGATTAACCATGCTAGAAGGAAAGTATGAGTGTTCTCAATGATTCACGAAATTCAGATAGAAGTATAGCATTATCTATCTGCATTAAAATGACAGCAAGTTGCAACAATCAAATGACCATAGTTCGGTAGGAATTGATGCAACAATGATATCTGTCTTATCTTTTTTTTTTTAAATTCAACTTATGGTCAAAACAGGTGCAGTTACGTGTAGCAAAACTTCTACAAGGGTGTCTTTCACCAGTTATAAAAAAGTTTGCATGGAGGTTTATATGACCACAAAAGGAGAAGGTAGCATTGGTTACTAGTTTATTCACAAGAGTAAGACGAATAGATAAAAAGATCAACTTTTTTTTGTTTTTTTTTTGGAGGTGGAATAGGTTATAAGAGTACTAGACTGAAAGCAATGATGTAGAAAAGAAGCTACTCTCACATTCAAAGGACGGTCAGAGACACTTGAGTAGTGCTTACAATGACATATGGTGGCAACTTTGAAAAAAATATTACAAATGAAGGAAAACTTTGTTCATTGGCTTGCTTAGTTGACCATCTTCCAAGATGTAGGTAAATAATCTTGGATATACGTAATAGATTTAAGAATGACGATGGAAGTGGTTAGTAGAAATAAGGATTTATTACAAATAATATGACACCAATGAATAGGGAAAGCAAAATTATCAGAAGTAACCTCAGCAAATACAACAAGTCAAAGGAAGAGAATGATAGTACATCTTGATAATCAAGACCCCGCATGAAGATTAATGTCATAAAATGATTCAGTTGTTTAAAAGGGATTCAATAAGATATTATTAAGGTAATTAGAAAATTTCGGCAAACCATAAGTGAATAAATCTCAAATAGTTGGTTATATTGGACTAGAAAAGGACACAGGCACGAGCACGATTGACACCTAATTGTAATTAGAAAAGCCCAAAGGTTTTGTTGAGCGAGTACATAATATGTAATGGTGCAAGCCTTACATGGCAAGCCTCAAGTTAGTCATTCTGGGCTATTATAAGCTCTTTTAAATCAATAAGGGGGTATATAAATATATATGTACCTATAATTACATAGGTTTGATATGCTTAAGGGAAGGTTACCTAGGTGTTCAGTTCTTCTGTAAGATCTTCTCCATACCCTCTCTTTCTATACTTCCTTTATTGCAATATCGAGGGTTGAGTCGAGGCCACACCCTCTAGAACAGGACATTCTAGTCTTGCAAAATCGTTAAATATAGACCCATGTAGTCTATGCAATACTTGATCCACAATGGTAATTCCCTAGTAAAAGGGGTTGCAAAGAGATAAGATCAGATATCCAAAGTTGGCGCAATTAAAAAGTTGTAGTTCTATTATACTTCTCCATTCCTCATTGCCTACAACAAACCATAACCATTGATTATGTCTACTCATAGACTTGAGTATAATTTATGATCTCTAGATGCCTTAGAATATGGTATGTATAGAATATATATTCATATGTAGCACTTCTATGAATCTTCTCCCGTAGATTTCACATGCATAACTTGAAGCTTTAGGTGAAGTGAGTATGCTTGAGACTACTACCCATCCCTCTTGCTGCTATGATGATTCCATCTTCTTTTATCCCATTCTCTTACCCATTTTAGTTCTTATGTTCTCCCTTCCATGTGGCATTGCTACACTCCTAAGACCACAATAGTATGAGGCCTTTTACCCTTGGTGAATAAATAACTGAAACCCAAGCTTTTATTTATTCCCCTATGTTTCTTCTCGCTTTGTTTTCCCTAATCTTTATTAATCCCCCAACGACTTTTTCCTTTTCCTCCTTTTTTCATCATTTTATACCCTATCTAGTCAAATCTTCCTGAACCCAATATATGTATATATGTTTTTTTTCTAAATAATATATCTCATCTCATAAAGAACATATTACCTAATCCATGCAAAGAAACCAGTAAGAAGTGAAGTGTGTTTTTCTTTTCTCAAATACCGCAATGAGCATCATGCCATCAAGTCTACTCTCTGGTTATTCTCACGCAACCCTTATGGTCTATGTTGACCTCTTAATAATTACATAACATCCTCAGGCACATAGCACAATCTCAAGCAGACAATTTCTTCTCTCTCTCTCTCTCTCTTCCTATGCACTTTAAGAACCCCCCAAAACTCATGACCTTAATTGATACTTTTGGTAGGACAAGTCCTTTCTTATAATAGTCCAAAGCCCCAATCTCTACCTAGAACAAACTTCCAATGCATAGATAATGTCATACCATGCTTAAGATGCGGTGATTGGGGTGTGTATCTAGCTTATGATGACCTACTTGTGTTTGCATAACCTTCAAATGAAGCAATGTCAGCATTTTCTTCAAGTGATTACCTAATGTAACTGCATAGTAACCACATAATGCCAAATAGTAGACCGTCAACTATTGAACTGTCACCATATAATTCACAATAGTAAATTGTTGTTGCAAAGCACCTATGCCAGTGTGACAGGTGTACGATAATTTTGAATGGAAAATAATGCCGCAAGTATACACCTATCGTCATAGTACTTGAGGGTCGTCTCCTCAGGGATGAGGAAGAGATTAAGGCCACTAAATACGAAATTAACTAATTTAGCATCATTCCAAACTAATTAATAAATAAGCAATAGATTATAGCTATTCACAAGATTTCATCAGCCCCAAGTTACTTCAAATTAATATAAAGCAAACTTAAATGGCACTAATCACATTATCTAAATAAACGAGATAAAGTAAGCGATCTAGTGGCTAAAAAGTGTAAGAACGAAGGTATAGCAAGAACGAAGGTATAGCAAATCAAATAAGTAACTTAAACCTTGAAAACAGAATACCTGAGGCAGCTTCTCCTAAGCTAGAATGCAAAGCTCACACAATGGATTAAGCCCACAACTCCTAAACTAACATTCAGCAGCACATTGTCCAGTCCACAGAAACAGAACAGGTAGAACAGAGCACTAAAAAAGAAGCAGGGCAAGATGTATCCTTGGGTGTGCTAGCACAAAGCTCGACCCAGGAGTAGGGGATGGGGAGTCTCGGATATCCCAGCAAAGAACAACCTATAAACACGCCTCAAAGTCCATCAAAAAGGTCGAAATTGCCATTACCATAACTTCAACAGAATGAAAAATAGGGGAGGGTGAAGACTAAAATCAACAAACTTGATCGGAAGACATTACAATTGTAAGCTGGAAATCATGTTTGTCGACTCCAAATTAACAAAATCAAGCCTAATTATAAGAGTTTGAAAGCTAAAAACGGATCCAAAAGCAAGATAGATGAACCAAAAACAAACCCTAAATTACTAGTTTTGAAATTAAGACAAAGAACAACAAAAGTTAAACGTAGAAATCGTAAAACTAAACCTAGTAAAAAACCTAATTACCTAGCTCTGGTCTCGCATCCTTTAATCTATACTCTGGGCCTTCAATCTCGACCACTGATTTTAGATAGCGTGGATGGTGAGGATGATGATGTGCTGGCATGCTGCGTGGGTCGCTGGTGGATGAGGATGAGAATGGAGGTGGTGTGGTGCATCTGGTGTCAATGATAGAGAGAGATGAGTTTGAGAGAGAGGTTGAATGATGCAGGGTTTTGGTGAATCAAAACCCAATTCAGTGCAACCCAATCTCTGCAGTCAAGATACCAGGCAAGTGAAGAAAATTCTGGGAAATTTAGTTCTGGAAGGAGAGAATTAAGGAAGGGAGAAGGGAGAGAGAGGAAGAAGAGGGAGAATTAATTCAGGCAAAAATTAATGAACTTCCTCCTTTCATTCATCCTCTTTATACACTGTTCTGTTCTATTGCCTCCTTAATTCCCGCTAACTAACACTTTTTTTAAAATATCTTACTATAACTGAAACAACAATTATTTTGAAAATAACTGCAAAAACAGAAAAAGAAATATGAAAAGTAAATTGTATTTAAAATTCCCTACATTAGTGCCCCCTTCTTTGAGAGCCTTGACCTCAAGGCTGAAATGCAGGATACTTTTCCTTCAGTTCTTCAGCAAATTCCCATGTAGCATCTCCTTCTAAAAAACCCTCCCATTGCACTAGATACTGTACTGCAGCTGCATTCTTCCTTTTTACTATCCTCCTAGCCAATACCTTAACTGGGACCTTAACTGCTGCAGAGTGACTGCCTTGCAACCAAGTTGGAATGTAAGGCTCATTAGGGAGAGTACCGATGAAAGCTTTCAGCTGGGATATATGCACTGTAGGGTGTATTTGTGCAGCCTCTGGTAGATTAAGTGTATAGGCCACTGAAACTATTGCATCTACCACCTGAAATAGGCCACAGTACTTAGGTCCAAGCTTCATATTGGTTCTTGGCTGCACTGAAACCTGTCTGTAATTCTGAAGCTTCAGCCAAACCTAATCCTCTATCTGCAATTTCCTGTTAAATCTTCATTTGTCAGCTAATTGCTTCATCCGGTTTTGTGCTTTTTGCAAGTTCTGTTGAATGGACTTGATCATTAGTTCCCTTCTCTGCATGGTTCTATCAATTGCAGTATTGGTAGACTCCCCTGGCAAATAGGGGGAATGTATGGGAGGAGACTGATTATATAACATCTTATTGGGTGTTAGTTGAATAGTAGATTGGTAAGTGGTGTTATACCACCACTCAGCTAAGGACAACCAATTGCACCACTCTTTAGGATTTTAAGCACACATGCACCTTAAATAGTTTTCCAAACACCTGTTCAATATTTATGTCTGGCCATCCGTTTGTGGGTGGTAAGCAGAAGATAACAGTAACTCTACTCCCACTGTAGAGAACAATGATTGCCAAAGTGAGCTGAGGAAGATTGTGTCTCTATCACTGACTATGCTTCTTGGTATTCCATGGAGTTTGAAAATATTATCTAAGTAAGCTTGTGCCATTATCTCAGCAGAATAAGGATGGCTCAAAGCCACAAAATGAGCATATTTACTCAATCTATCCACTACCACCCAAATTACATCTTTTCCTTGAGACTTAGGTAACCCTTCCACGAAGTCCATGAATATGTCTACCCACACTTCTTCTGGAATGGGAAGAGGCTGCAGAAGACCTGGACTGGCACTAGTGTCATATTTGCATGCTTGACAAATAGTGCATTGTTTTAAAAAATTTTGCACTGATTTATGCATTCCCTTCCAATAGAAGAGTTGCTTAAGTTTTTTCAAAGTCGCATCCCTGCTTGAATGCCCTCCCAAAGGAGAAGAGTGTACCCAGTGCAACAACTTAATTTTGAGGGAATCATCTGCCCCAACAACGAATTTACCTTTCCTCCTTAACTGGCTATTTATCAGTTGATATTTTGGAAAGGCAGTAGCATCTTGCTGTTTTTGCTGGATTATTCCCT
The DNA here is from genome assembly GCA_002740465.1 of Stenocereus thurberi. Lineage (NCBI taxonomy): Eukaryota > Viridiplantae > Streptophyta > Magnoliopsida > Caryophyllales > Cactaceae > Stenocereus > Stenocereus thurberi. Next base: position 14,892 of record NCQT01085414.1, on the reverse strand, counting down.
GAAGATGACTGTCTGCAGTCCAAGATTGCTCAATTAACCCCATGAGATCAGATTGAACGGTAGATATGGCTATAAGGAGCAAAGAAGAGCTAGAGACCCTTGATAAGGCATCTGCCACCAAGTTTTCGCTGCCACTTTTGTACTGAATAACATAATCAAACCCCATCAATTTTGAACGCCAAAATTGTTGGAAGGGTGTAGATAACTTCTGCTCTAATAGATGCTTGAGGCTCTTTTGGTCAGTCTTGATTATAAAGGCTCTTCCCGTAAGGTACTGTTCCCATCTTTGAATTGCAAATACTATGGCCAATAATTCCTTCTCATAGACTGATAATTTTTGCCACCTTAGCCCAAGTTTCTTGCTGATAAAGGCAATTGGGTGCTTGCCTTGTTGAAGCACTGCCCCAATACCATACATAGAAGCATCAGTTTCTACGATAAATTGTTCCTCAAAGTCGGGTAAGGCCAACACAGGGGTTGAAGTCATGGCCCTTTTATGAGCAAGGAAATCCCTTTCTATTTCAGCATTCCAGATGAACCCTTCCCTTTTTAGGAGGTCAGTTAGGGGCTTGTTGATGACTGCATACCGTTTTATGAATCTCCTATAGTAGCCTGTGAACGCTAAAAAACTCCTTACATCCTTTTGGCATCTCAAAGGACGCCAATTTATGATGACTTCAATTTTCTTAGGGTCTGTTTCAACCCCATTTCCTGAGATGTAATGCCCTAAATATTCCACCTTCTTCAGCCCAAAGGAACATTTACTCAACTTAGCATGCAGCACATGCTGCCTTATTAACTCCATAACCAACCTTAGATGAACAATGTGATCCTCCAAACAAGCACTATATATCAGTATATCCTCAAGGAATACAAGAACAAACTTCCTTAAATATGGCCTAAATACCTCATTCATTAAAGCTTGGAATGTGGCTGGGGCATTGGTTAAGCCAAAAGGCATCACCAAGAACTCATAATGTCCAGAATGTGTTTTGGAGGCTGCTTTTGCAACATCCTCAGGCTCTATCCTTACCTGGTGATATCCTGACCTCAAATCTATCTTTGAATAGATTCTGGATCCTGCTAACTCATCAAGAAATTCTTCAATGATGGGTATAGAAAATTTATCCTTCACAGTGTTTTTGTTCAACTCCCTATAATCTGCACAAAGCCTCCAAGAGCCATCGTTTTTTCCCACAAGAACAATCAGAGAGGCAAAAGGGCTAGAACTGACCTGAATAATACCTCTTTTCTGCATATCATTCACTGAAGACTCTATGACATCTTTGTGCTTCAAAGGATATCTATATGGCCTCATACGTATGGGTGTTGTCCCTGTTTTCAATGGAATTCTATGGTCAAAATTCCCTCTAGAAGGAGGTAACTCTGTAGGCTCAGTGAAAATATCCTGGTATTCTTCCAAAATCCCTTTGAGTTCCTCCGCTGTTTGCTGATTTGCACCCCCTGTAAGCCCCATAATTGCATGGTTTCTGATACTAATTGCAGCATATAGATTTAAGCTGCAGTCTTGAGTGCCTTCGGTAATTGTTCTTGTGTCATCATGTGAATTTTTCCAGCAGCAATCCCTCTTAGTACATAGTTCTTTCCCTAACGCTTAAATTCCATTCTCAACTGTTTAAAGTTCCATTTGATGGTACAACCATTGTACCCCGAAAACTAGGTCACAACTTCCTAAAGGAAGTAGCAATATATCAGACTCAAATTCAACTCCCTGTAAGATCCACTTAAAGTTCCTACACACCTACTGGCACTGCATGCTAGTACCATTTGTAATAGCCACAGCCTGTGTGGTAATAGATTCCAGTTGACATCCTAACTGTAGAGCTAAGTACTCATCCATAAAATTATGTGTGCTACCAGAGTCCACTAATATGTGAAGCACCCTCTTTCCACACTGTCCTTTTACCCTCATGGTCTGGAAGCCAGAACTACCATTCATAACACTGAAGGATAACTGAGGAATTAACTTTACTTCTTCATCTATTGCCTCTTCAACAGCAATATTCTCCTGAGCTTCCTCATCTTCACCTAAGACTTCCACCGAGAACAATTGCTTTTCTTTATAACCACACTTATGACCCCTTTCAAAGGGCTGATCACACAGGAAGCATAAACCCTTGGCTATTTTCTCAGCTCTTTCAGCTGCTGGCACAAACCTGGTTGGTCTTTGTAAGTTTGAAGTGGAGTTGCTCTAGTTGCTATATGAATTTAGAGTTTTAGGACGGGATGGAAAAGCTTTTTGTGAAGCTAACTGGGTTGTGTTTGGGGAGGGTAACAAGCCCTTTTAAGAGTTGTTGGCATTTAAGAAGCTGGTTTTATAAGGTTTTTCTGGGTGTAGTTTGAGGGCAAGTAAGTGTTCCTCCTGATATCTGGCATGTTCGAAGGCAGAGGACAGGGTTTGAGGGTTGAAGGCCCTTACCAAGGGCTTAACTGCTGGCTTCAATCCTACAATAAAGCTTTCCAGGAAATAAGCTTCAAGCATGGTAGGAGTCCTTACAAGCATAAGGGCTCTCAATTCCTCAAACTTAGCCAAGTATTCATCAATGGTTCCAACCTAGCAGAGCTTATTAAAATCCTCTATTACCTTACTGTCTAGATTATCCTTAAATCTAGCACAGACATCAACAATAAACTCATCCCAAGTTAACCTCCTTCTTTCCATTATATAAGATCCAAACCACGTCTCAGCTGAACCCCTTAAGTACAATGCAGCTAGATCCACTTTTTATTCATCCTGGATCCTACATAGACTAAAATATCTAGTGCATTTTTTAATTTAGCCCTTAGGATCATGCCCATCAAAAGAAGGGAATTCCACCTTCGGATTGAACCGAAACTGATTACCTCTATACCCAGCTGCTCTTCTGTGTGGATCATCATTAACCTCTCCTGTGTCCCCAGTCGAGTTAAAATCTGATTCATTACCTGCTGTTGTTCTTGTTTTTTGTAAGTTCTGTTGTTCCCTCATTCTCTGTTGTTACTCAATAAATTGCTGCTTTTGAGTTGCAATTCTTTGATTTTGGTCAGCAATTTGGTCCTGCATCCATTGTCTTTGTTCTGCCAGTAAA
>NCQT01085408.1:2731-13058 GCA_002740465.1 Stenocereus thurberi | reverse complement strand
ATGTGAAGATATTTTGCTTTTCTTAGTTAGTTACGGAAATGTACATTAGCATAGGCTATTAGGTTTCTCTCTTGGCTGCTAAATTATTAGGTGTCTAATCAAGAGATGATGATGTTGTATATATACATATTGCTTGCTGTAGCATTTGGCAGGTTGAATGAAATAAAATCATCACTCTCACTCTAAACTTTTTCTCTTCCTCTCACTGAAATGGTGCTTCTAGCTTCTCTATACAATACTGTTGTATCAAAATTATTATGCATAAAGAAAAAAAATCAGACCCAAACAATGCATAATAAGATATAAGACCAATGTAATTTTTCAATCAACTGAATTGAGATCTAGTCCGAGACAAACTTTGTTGTTGATCATCACTTATTAGATTTATTTAACAAGTTAACTAATTGATAATCTAAGAAATTAATTATTTACATTCTACTATATCACAAAATAATGTAACTCATACTTACTTGTACTTGAATATGTTATCAACTCATAATGATAAAATAAGGGCTAGTAAAATTTTGTCTGGCTCAGAAAAATCAGGTACAGTCATAAATTTTGTGTTCGAATTTTAAATCTGAGCACAAAATTTTTCTTATTTCTATTGTCCAAATCTGATTTTGATCAAAATTAGGCTTGTCTTATTTGTCTGACCAAGGAAAAACCAATGCATTTGTCAAAAATTAATTCAAATTTTAAATGGTACTCGAGTTGTCTGACCCAAATTCAACCTGAACCCAACTTTTTGTCTCCTAGTATAATATGATTTTTTTTTTTTTTTTGAGGTGGTATTCTAATATGAAATTAATTCTATCACAACTACTCATTTCCAAATGCAGATCAAGTTGTGTAATTGCCTCTTGTTTCTGATAAAGGAATAGATATGCAAATTGACTACCATGCACACCATAATCCTTTTTTTTGGGCTACACTTTTATGACCTTTTAGGAATCAAGCCGCTGTATTGGATTGAATGTCCTCACTGTGTGACTGTGTCCCTTCGATATGCTGTTGGGCCATGTTAATTAAACAAGAGAGGATAATACTAAATGTAATTACATCGACTCAGTTGGTTGCTTCATGATTCAGGAGTATAATTAAGGCCCCTTGGATAGTCTAAATAATATTACCGTAAGATCAACTTTTATAAAACTATAAGAAGACAGTTGAGTAATACATTTGTTTTCTTTTGGGAAATTCTATTTGGTAATTTTGAACATTTGTCATTTTCATTGTATGTTTAATATTTTAACATTTTTCATAATATCACTTTCTACTTTGTGCTATACATGTAGCGTGACATTTGTCGTTAACTTTAGCCGTTAAGTGATGATATGTTATACCCTTTTGAACTATTTTGGCAAAAATGCACCCATCCTTTAATTTTGCTTACTTCACAGTTGACAATCAAGCACTCTATGAGATCTTTCCCCTCTTCTACACCTTTCTTTCAATTCTCTCTCTCTACTAACTGAGGTCACCCTTCTTTGAACGGTAGATTTCAGCCTTAGCTAGGCTAGACGCTTAAGCGCATTCCCAGCGCATAGGAACGTGTGTCATTTGTAGGACCCACACGTCACATGTCGCTTCCACAATTGAGTTTCCAGCTTTGCCACACAAGGAGGAATGACTAAGCGTTCCTCCATGCATTCCTACCTTTTTTGTCTTTTTTTTTTTCCTTTTTATTTTTCCTTTAAAATATTATTTTAGTGGTTAAAAAGAGGTTTGCATGTTATGAGGTGAGTCCACAATAAATATTTTATTGGGTGATTTAAATTAGAGTCAATGGGTTGAAAAAGTGAAAGAATATAAAATAAAATTTTTGCTGATGTGATAAGATAGAGTTCCAAAATTTGGAGCTTTGATTGGGAATGCNNNNATTCCTTTGCTCTAACTCCAAAATTTGGGTTCCAAGATAATTATCTCTTATCTCTACTTGACTGTGCCACAAGGTCGATCGATAAACCCAATACCCTAGACGATCTCTCTCTCTCTCTCTCTTTCTCTCTACCTCTCTCTTCGCTTCTAGCCTACCCCGATTGCTCGATGTCCAAACCCAAATTAAAGACCTCTATTTCATTACCCTAATCCTCCACGTCACTCATTCTATCTCTCTCCTCTGCCTCCCGTAAACCTTCCTCAAGTAAATAATTGAAGTGATCGTGCATCTGTAGGGCTTCTTGGTGCAAAAATCCATCAAGTCAGTGAGCCATGGGTTTGAATATAATCAATGAACTGCAATCTTGAAGCCCAACTGGATTTATTTTTTCTTTTTTTTTTAAAAAAAAAGTTGTTTTTTGAGTGTTAGAAGAGGTATGTTTCAATCAAACAAGACATTTTTGCATCAATTGACTATGGGTCTTTGGTAGATTCAGATGCAGATGGCTATCTATGAATTCAATTGTTAAAATTGCAAGTAGTAAGAGATCGTGAATGTTTTATAGAGAGAAGGGAGCCTAAACAGTGGGGATAGTAAATGCCAAGAGTGGGGAGGGAGATGTTGAGGCTTCAATTCATTCTTTTAACATACAAATAAGGACATAAGGGAAAACAGTAGAAGTTAACATGCACCATCAATCCATCATCATCTAAGTCACACCACACATGTATGACACAACAGAAGGTAACATTATGAAAAAAGTTAAAAAATGAAAGATAAAATGAGAATGACAAATGTTCAAGGTCACCAAATGAAAGTTCCATTTCCTTTTCCTTTTTTTAATGTAGAAGAAGCACTATCAGGACATGTTCTTTTCAACTTATAGTACATACTTATCATCATCATTCATCACAAATCAACAAAGTTAAATGTAGGTAAGCACAATTCAGCATCATTCATCACAAAGCACAATTCAGTCTAATTTAGCACAATTCAACACTTGTACAAGTAGTTAATTGATTAAATTTTGATTATATTCAAATCACCTATTCTTTATCGATAACTGGCCTTATTTTACTAATGATATAAATGAGTTTAGTGTTGTTATTGTAAAATTTGCTTTAAGTTGAAAATTTTACATTATGTAACAAAAAAAAAGTTTCACACTTTGAAGTATGATATATAAAATTTTGACAGCTAATTTGCACTTGGCCCCTCTCAGGTTTTGGACATTAATTTTTTCAAACTTGTATTTTCTAGTTAAAATTGAGCACCCTTGGTTTTGCAGTTAGTTAAAATTTAAAGGTTTTTCTGATGAAAGTAAAAAATGACAGNTGGTTGACCGATTTTTCCTTATTTAAAGCTGTGCTAAGTAGCCCACTTTTTTATTTTTTTGGCGGTGTCAGTGGTATGATGGCTTTAATAAATTTGAACTTCATTCCTTAGAAAACTAAAGCCACTTTTTCTCTCTCTCTCTCTCTCTCTCTCTCTCTCTCTCTGTCTCTCTCTGGTGGTGCTCTGGGTTTGAAAAACCGAAAACAAGAGGCCATGAAGATCTGAGGAGGAAACAAGAGAAAATCTTCTTAGTTCGGGAGTCATGTGAGTGGGCTAATTTTGGGGAGAATTTGACAAAATTATGTGAGCTTTGGATGTGATTTGGAGCTGAAGACGAAGAGGTTTGTAGTTGCAAAGTTACAAGAGACTAAAATTGCCTCCAAAAGAGGTATAATTTTAGCCTGTTTCACTGATTCTATCGATTTGGTTTGAGGCTATCTAGTTAAAAAAAATGCATGTCTTGTTGATGGGTGGTCAGGGCTTTACTTATGTAAGGCTTGATCATGTGACTTTAAACAAAAAAACAAAGGTTTCATTTTGATTTTTGAGTCTTATAAAAACAGAGAGTTGAATTATCTTTTATTGCATGTAGGGTTTGAATTATCTTTTACTGTGTGAATTAAAGCACCCCTCCAAAAAACAAAGGGTATAGGTTATATGTGGAGGGGTAGGGTTTACTGTCTAATTGTAAGGTTTGATTATGTGACTTGACTTTTTTTGCTTGTAATCTTCTGAAATTTAGTTGTGCATGTTTGATTATTTGAGTAGGGTTTATAACTCCATGTGTTTTGTGCTGAATTGGCGTAGTTGATTTAGATATGGTGGGGAAGACAAAATTTGCTGTTGTGCTGAGGTATAGAGGATGATCAGTTTCATTTGATAAGGATAGGGATGAGTATAGCATCATGGACATGGCTAGGGATGCGTGTGCATTTTTAAACAACCCCCCATTGAGAGGCGGTCTTAGTTTGTTACCTTAAGCTCACATCCCCTCCCCCCAAACAAGCCAAGTCTTAAGTGGCTTGTGAATAATGATAATGATCTGATGAAAATGTTTGATAAGTGGAAGGGAAAGAAGAGGATTGACCTTGTAATTATGGAAAGAAAGAGCTCCATGATGATTAACGAATTACTTCTTCAACTATGTAGTAGTTTAGGGGGCATGAATATTGATGGTAATGTTGTTGAGTATCCATCGACCGGTGGTCAGCCAATGCCATAACAAGAAGGTCAACAAAGTCAAGTTAGTTATGATCCTACTGTGATTTTTGGGACTAAATTGTGGCAGAAATTAATAAGACTCAATTGCAATTAACTCTGTTAGTTCTCCTAAATATTCTCTCAAGCACTGAAGCTTCGGTGCCATTAAACACCCCTTTTTCCAATTTACCTATTTCATTCCCCCAAGGTAGACTTCACTGAAACTCAAGTATTAGCAAAACCACATGGGAAGGCCAGTATAGTTAATGATGAGGATGGGGAAAGTGATCATGAGGATGATGATGAGTTTGAAGGTGAGACCACTGGGTCAGATGGGTTAGAGACCATTTAGTTTGATGGGTATGTGATTGATGAGGACCAAATCTTTGAATCTAATTTTGCATATGATGATAAATAGAAGAGAGTGTATGATGACAGATTCTGGGAACCAAAAGATGATGGTAAGATAACATTAAGGCAATAAGACATGTTTATTCATAAAGTTGCATTTCTAGATGTTGTTAGGGATTACATGGTCTATAAGGGTATTTACATGAGATATTGAAAGAATGAACTAGTAGATACCTGGAAATTATGAGAGTAACAAATATAGCTGGAGAATACATGCCTTTCTCATGCCTGATGGATTGACTTACCAATTGAAAACCATAAAAGGTAAACACTGTTGTACGAGACTATTAGATATCCAGCTGTCACTTGCTGTTGGATTGCTAGAAAGTTATTTGAAGGTGTCAAGGCAGAGCCAAACATGTCAGTTGTAGGTATGAGCAAAATCTTGATGAGAAAGTTCAATATACACAATAAACATAACACTATTTGGAGAGCAAATGTGAAAATTCTTGGGTTAATCAAAGGAGAGGGTTTTAATTTACTTGTAGGTTACACTGAAATGATTAAAAGTTCAAACCCATGAAGCATATGTTACATTAAATGGCATGATTCAGTTAAGGAAGCTGCAAGGCCTGTTTTCTCAATCATGTTTATATCTTTTAATGCTTGGAAAGAGGGATTCTTAGGTGGGTGTAAGAAGTTTACAGGTGTAGATGGAACTCACCTAAGGGGTGTGCATAAGATGGGAATAGATGTTGAGAACCACTGCCTCCCACTGGCTTATGTAATTGTTGATGTTGAGAATAAAGAGAATTGGTCTTATTTCTTCAACTGCTTGAGGGGCATCATAGGAGATGATTCAAGTGGTCAGTATTCATTCATAGCAGACATATACAAGATAACTCATTTTTATCTTCTTTGGATTTCATCAATGCACTTTCTTCTTACAACTTTTTTTTTCCCTTGTTTAAGTGTAATTGTTTCTTCTGTTTTGATCTTATGTATTCTCTTTTCAAAATTGGTATGGAGTCGTAGCTTCTTTAAGGGACATTTTCCCTGTAGCTAGAAGGAGAATCTACATGGTGCATTTTATGAGAAACTTTAAGAAGCTTCACTTAACACCTAAGTTAAGTCTGCTTATGTCAAGAGCTGCAAAGGCATACTCATAAGTCAATTATAAGAAAGCTATTGAATCTTTCCACAAGGAATCACATGCAGCTTACACTTAGGTAATGGAAGACCCAATTGAACATTAGCACAGGCATACATTTAAAACTACTACAAAGGCAGCAGATAACTCTACAAACTTTCTTAAATCTTTCAATAATGCGTAAGATGACTGTAGGGACATGCCTATGTTTATTCGATGTGAGAAGATTAGAGAGATATTAACTAATTGGTTTGTTAAGGGAAAGGTTGAACCTAAGGACTGGACTGGTAGGATTGTTCCCTCAGTGAAAGAAAAACTGTCTAAGTTTAGGAGTGAGGCATGGATGTTCATGTTTGGATTCTATGAGGATAATATATGGGAAGTGCATGATGGCTAAACTTAGTTTGTAGTTGACTTGAATACAAGAACTTGCGATTGCAATTACTAGCAAGTCACTGGCTTTCTTTGTAAGCATGCAGTGAAATGCTTGTCTTATATGAAGGCTAATCTAGAGGAGTGGGTCCATGAGTGTTATACAATTGGGAAGCACAAGGTTACTTATGGTGGGACCATGTACTTCATCAGAGACGTATATTTCTGGCCTTCTTTAGGGAACATTTCTTCTTGCCCCACCCACTGTTGATAGAAAAGAGGTCCCACTAAAAGAAATAGAAGTGATAAAGATGAGGGCCTAAAGAAGAGGACAAGAGGAAGGTCCACCACTATTAAGTGTTCACACTGTAGGCAGTTAGGCCACAATAAAGCAGGCTACTCATTGGCCAATAAAGAAAGATATTAGAGAAAGAAGCGACCATCAAATGAAAAGCCTGTTGGGAGGCCTAGAAAAGTGCAACTGATAAATCCAACTCAGGTTGCCTTTACTTCTACTACCCTATATGTAAGCTAACTACCTAAGAGAAGTCCAACGAAGCTGATAGGCCCTACCCAGGTTGTTTATATATATGTTTGGTATATATTTATGCATGTATGTTGAGTATGTTACTAATTTTTGCTTATCTAACATGGCTGAACCTAGGGTGGCTATACCTCTATGAATATAGCTTCATCTCAACTATTTAGGAGAAGCCTAAGGAAGGTGATGATCCTAATCTCGCTAAGAGAATTTGTTTTTTTATGCTAACTAATTTACAAATTAACTGATCTGAATTTGTTGTACTTAGGTTGCATCTATCCAACCAAGAAACAACAACAACCAAGGCAATTTGGACATTTGATCCAGCCCATTGTCAAGGACTACCACTGTAAGTGTCGAGAAGACAAATATAAAGAAAAGGCCTCATAGTGCATCTTCTTCAGAGGAACTGTCATCCATGTCTTTGGATGAATTAGGAGCTGTTGTGCTCAAAACAAAAGTGAGGTTGAAGAAGTTGAGGAAGGCCTAGAATACAAAGCCTCTTCCCTCCCCCTCCTTGAGACAGTTACTCCACCCCCCCTTTGGACAGTTACTTCTCCTCTCCCCCTTTTGTGACAATTATCCCACTTGTAAAGTTTTTCATATGCTGTCTGATCTTGCATAGTTTCTGGACAGCATGTTAGATCTCCTTTTTTGGACACACTCTGGGGCCAACATACATTGCCACCTTTTTGGGCACAGTTTGGGGCAAACTAGTTAAGTGATAAGCTTTTAGGTGGGATTGTAATCAAGTTTATCTTACAATTGCTACCTCCTAATGTATGTATGCACCTGATTGGCTCAATACATTTATTGCTTGTGTTTCAATAATAGTTCAAACACATATAATTATTCTGCTGCAAACCAATTTTCATTGCATACATTGCTTTGATACATTTAGTTAGCATCTTCACTTACATACACATAACTCAAAGCTAGCACGTCTTCATAGCATAAACCAACATCACTCAAGTTACAAAGTTCCTCATTGTAACACTTACTTTTTTCCAAGTTACAACACTATCATCATCATTTAAACATAGCCACCATTACAAGACACACAAGAAAAATCCCTAAACCAAACAACATAATAACCTTTAAGGCATCATAAATCTTCATCAGCAAGCATCTCATTTCATGTCTTATCTCTGCCATTTCACTCATTATGGAGGACATTTCTTCATCTAGCTCAGCTACATCATTCACATTTACAGCAAATTCAGCTGCGGATCCTCCTGTTACCCTCTGCTTTCTTCTATATATGCTACTGCCTGATTGAAGACCTCCTCTACTTTCTCCTCTACCTTCTTCTTCTGTCGACAAATGAAGCCTCCATACTTCATACATAAAATATATGGCCTTAAAAATTTTTTATCTGATCTAGAAACACAATGTTCCAATTCAGTTGGTTGCCTACATTTTGGGCAAAAATTTTTTGCCCTCGATGCTAGAGACCCAAAGTTTGAGGAACCGTCCATGGATTCCTCCTTCACGTCCACGAAAACCAAAATAAATTGATATTAATCTCTAACCCTAATAGATAAATACTTCAAACTTTCTCTTTTTGATAGCTTCTTAAAAAAATTAAGTTGAGCTTACCTTCTCGTTTATGGCAGAGAGAAGATAGGCTTGTGGGAGAGGAGATGAGAGATGAGAACAACAAACAAGATGCCTAACTCACAAAATTTTTTTATTTTTTCGCAAATTTTTTAGGACACTCCACTGTTTAAAGGCAACTAGGTTAAGGGCATGTTAGGTACTTTAGGTCCTTTCCACTAAGTTTCATATCATCACCTGGTCAGACTTGGATGTAATAATAAATCATCATCAATGGTTAGGGGTGCCTAATTTCAACTAGAAAAACACAAGGTTGAAAAATTAATGTGCAAAACCTGAAGAGAGCCAAGTGCAAGTTACCTAATTTTAATGTGAATGTATTTATAAAATGCATTTTATTTGATAAATTATTATATTATATAAATACATAGATTTGGCATAAATTATGTAGGAATTGCGAGCTTATTTTGAGAATGTAATTAAAATTGAAAGACAAATTTAAGGAAAAAAATTGTTCAACATAAATTAATAATTTTACTACCAATTAGTATATCTAATGTATTATTCTACCTAGTTCTTAATGTATCTCGCTCCTAATTAAAAACAAATTTACTCGATATTGTTTTTCTCCTAACAATCCACTAATAAATAGAAATTACTTTACTGTAGAGAACCCAATGCACACCATTTATACTACTATTGGTAATGTCGACTTCTAATTCCCTAACAACTACCCAAAAATACTTGTTCTATGCAGTTATGATTATAATTATTTTCAAAATTGAATTAATTTTGCAATCCATTGCTGAGGATACAAGAAATTATTGTGTTAATAATAGCAACTACAAATTAAACATATATTTGCAAATTATTGCAAATTATTTGTATATGATACATATCATTTAAAAAAAGTCACTTAAAATTTAATTTACAATAGCCATTACATATAAAATACAACTCGTTGAGAATTATCATATTCTACCACAATATAAATAGACACGTGTTTACATGTGCTCATTTCGGGTGTTTACATTAGTTACACAATTATATAAATAAATTTTTATATTTAATTACAATTAGTCCCTAATTGTGCAAACTCACTCAACACCATTCCACATGTTTCAACATGATTCAACATGTTTCAACGTATTTCAACATAATTCAGCATATTTCCATAATAAATACCAATAAATAATTAATCATAATTCCAAAAGAACATGCCATCAGCTTGACAAAATGGAAAAGAAGCAATATAATTTATTGGAATTAATTAATAGCATAACATCTTGCGAGCAATGTTCCATAATCAATTGGTATTAAAATGAAAAAAAAAAAAGGTGATCTCAATTAGGGATGCTTTTCCAACTGCTTTGGTCAGTATCAGTGGACTTACCTTTCTTATGTATCATTCTTACTATGAAACTATCACAATAAAAAGCTTAAACTACTTGTTAGAGGGATGGGATGGTTTTTTTTTTTTTTTTGGGTTTTTTGTAGAGAATAATATAATCTAACAACTCGCTTCCTTATATAAGTCTGGTTTCGACTTGAAGTATGAAATGGATGTTATGAATGTCCCTCCTTAATTTTAATAATAATTTAGCATAAATGCTGTTAAGATCCCAACTTAAAATCTCTTATACTTAAAATGGTTTCAGTACCATATTTTGAAACCTTTACAACAAAACCTTAGATTAATGCTTAAATTAATAGCTTTAGTATCAACACAATTGGTTCAAGTAGTTTGACATTTTTTTAAGTAAGATTTTGAGTTTGGGTCTCATCAATGGAAAAAAATTGCACTGAGAGAACTTTACCATTTTATGGGCTAATGTAGTTCAATTCTGGTAAAACAAAGCCAAAAACTTTTTTAAAAGATGATTAAAGGAAGATGGCAAATATGTTTTTATGCTAGAAGCTCAACCTTTGAAATCTAAAA
>NCQT01085361.1:4826-17961 GCA_002740465.1 Stenocereus thurberi | reverse complement strand
TCTTCTTTAGCCACCTAAAACCTTGTGCCATTGAACATATTTTTCAAGTAGACATTGTGCAGCATTATAGGAGTTTCTTCAATGACGTATTTGTTTCAAGCGTTAGCTAAATTCTACTATCATATATTCCATTTCCATGACCACAAAATAATCAATTATAAGTGGAATGTATAAAACCAGCTAGTTGATAAGATTGCCACAATCTTCTTCACTGAAAACCAAAGACCAACATCTTCTACATTCCAACATTCAAATGCCATTTGACTTCGAAATAGATCTAATATGATTTTACTTATTTTGCTCCACATAATTTTTTGACCACTGCAAAATATTAACCTTTATCACAACCTTTACTATCCAACGGCATCTTATACGGTTGACATACACAACAAAGCCCACTTTCTTGCAAATTGTTAGCAGCAAATCCCAATGTTGCTCTTTAAGTTGCACTAAGTAAACAGCCGCCGATGCCTTTACACATATCCATAATCTTAATGTCATTTGATTGAGAAGAGAGAATACCCCCATTTTAGATTCCCTTGGAAAATACACAACATCCCTCTCTTTTTCCCAAAAAACAAACACATAGAAAGAGAAAGTTGGTGGATTGCATTTTTCTTATCTTCTTCCTTCACTTTCTCATAACTAGATGCTCAGGTGTGTTGATTAAATAAGGCTAAAAGACATTTCAAAAGTGTCTGTGTCTGTGTCCTTCACTCCATACGCCTCCTCATAAATTAAGAGGCACTAATCCCAACACTCATCTAAAACACCTCTAAAACCCCTCCAAAAACAGAGAAATCCTGGGTTTCAGTCAGTTTTAGAAAAAGAGATTTCAAATTTGACTAGATTATGAACTGATTTTTATCAGATTTGGGTTAAGCCAATTGACCCAATATTAGAGATTAAATATCTTTTCTTCTTTTTTGTTAGGGTACCTTTGCAAACTCTATCATTATACTTAACGACTAGTTCATAACTCTTTCACCCATGAGATTTGCTAATCATACATGATAAACTCAAAAATGGTACAATAGCGCAAATCACAAGAATGAGGGAAACGATATGTAAAGTCAAATGAAAAGAGTAGGAAACTCACCAGGTGAACAGCTACATGATGGTAATGAAAGTCGGTGCTGATGGAACAACTACAACCAAAATTACAGTCTAAAATTAAGTAAATGAAACCGAAAGAACACCATAATTGAAAATGAAAAACCATTCAATTGAAAATGCACCTAAATTAAGCAAAATTGTGCAGATTAAGCGAGAAACAAAGCACCATTGTCCCACTAAGCACCATAATCGAAATGATCAAGCAACATAGTCGAACGAACATCGTAACACACAAATTGGTTAGATTAATCAAGAAACAAAGCAATAGATTCGAAGTAAACACCATAGTTCGTGCAGCAGGGGAAATTCAAAAAAATTCATGACCGAGAACACCATAGTTCACAATGGAAAGAGGAAGAAAGAGAAAAAACACAACTGAATTCACGTTTACGCAGAGGAAATTCGAAAATTTTAACAAACAAGAACATCTAATCTTGATCGATTTTGCATAGCAGATCAATCTGCAAAGTTAGGGCTTCATGGCTAAATTGAAGTTTATCTCTTGATCTGGGAAGATGAAGTGATAATCGTGGGGAATTGGGGAAGCAAGCCATAGCGTTTTGGTTCGATTGAGGGTTATTTTGATTAATTATATCAAAACAATTAATATTTGGAGAACGCGCCTCACAGTGCCTCCTTATTCATGGAACTTTTTTATTTAATAAAAAAACGCCTAGAATTTCGGCTGAACGTGACTGTAAAAATTTTGTTTGCGAGCACTTTATTGTCTTGCTAAGAAAATGTTGCCTATAATTAGCCTTTTTTTTGGGTATTGTGCCTATATTTTTTATCTTTCTTATGCTCAAAGATATTTTTCCAATTAATGATATTTACTTCTCTTGCATCACTCTTATAGTCTTTTATTTCTGGATCTCTTTCCATGACTTCAAATACATACTTACTTTTTAAGTGAATGATGAAATTTTGGTAGATCATGTCTTTCTGAATTACAGGAAGGACCCAATTTCCTTTGACTTCTTTGTTCTCATTATTTACAATAAATTCTTTACCTTGAAGATCATCAAGACTAATTGAATTACTTTCCATCACGTGACTAGATTTTTTATAGTCACTTTCTTCATATTCTCCTTCAGTATAGTCTCAACAATTCCCTTGCTGTTGTTCAGGGCTAGATCTAGTGCTTCTTCCTCATTAAATTCAAAGTAATCAAGACCAAAGTTTCTATAAGCTTGTTGTTCTTCCTATTTTACATTCATTTCTACAATGACCTACTCTTCTACATGCCCAACACTTCCAATTGTTTTTTCTAGCGGACAATGGGTGGCTTTTCTAAAAAAGTGTTCGTTTTTTTAAGGCTTAGCTTGTTATAATATTTTCTTTTATATTTCTCTTTCCTTTTCTTATTAAAGCTATTTTTCTTATCAAATTTTATTTTTGTTCTCCTCTTAGGTTCTTTTTCCCATTGGTGAGGATTATCCCAATAGACTAGAAATTCCTTCTTCATTTCCTTTTGTTTTTAGAGACCAAGACACAAATCATTGACCAATTTTCTTAAATAAGATATTCCTGTATCAAGGGTATCAATGACATTTACTTTTTCAAGACATGTAATGCATTTGTCATTGATTATAGAATTGATTAGATATGGCAGTTTGTTATAAAATATACCAAGGTTGGTTCTATTATGCTCAATTTTATAATAACATTGATTAAATTCAGTAATATAATTCGCCAGATATCTCATATCTCATTATTTTATGCTGTTAATCTTTCTTTGCCATTCTCTACCTTCTTCTTCGGAATCAAATTTATCTTCGATAAATTCAGTTTTGATTTTCTTGTATAAATTTTTGAATATTAAAGCTGGTATTTCCATCATTCTTAATACATGTTTATCTTCCTCATCTAATGAGACATATCAATTAGCTATAGTACCAGAAAAACTATGTTCGATATAGTTTAGGAAATTTCCTATAGTCCATGTAGTAATCATGTTTAGGGCACTATTCATACCTGTTCTTTAATGCTCAAATATTTCTTCTCGATTATGCGCTCCATCAATGTTTAAGATGTATCATGTTTGTTTAATTGGGGTAAGGTCAATTTCATCAAAGGATGTGGCCTTACTTGGGATAAACCCAAAGGAAGAGTTTGTTATACGCCTTGCTAGAACGTACCTAGATCTCATAAAATAGATACTTCTTCTAAATAGTTTCAAATTCTTCAAGTTTGAGAACAATATTGTTAACTAGATTGGACTCAATTTTAGTTATGTTAAATTCTCCTCCAATCTCATTAATTTCATCATCCAATACCATTTTACCATATTTTTTTATCTAGTCTCTTCATACTTTCATCTAAAGGACCAACCTTAGGGTCCTCTAGTTTAATGGGCTCATCTGCTGATATGTTTCTTCTTTTAACTAGACATTATTTGTTTCTTCATTGTCATCACAAATATATCTTGTTTTTTTAACTATTGCACCCATAATTTTGATTAATTCTTTTGGATTTTTTTTATCAAACATATTTGTAATTTCTTAAGATTATACTACTTATACTCCATCCACTTCTTTTTTCTCTGCCTTTTCAGATGATTTTTTAGTGGATTTTTTGGTGGATTTTTCTATTACTTCTTTTTGAATTTTTATACCATGCAAAGAAAATAGATTTTTTGTTTGTTGGGGTTCGAAAAGGATATTTATGTTGAAATAAAGTAGTACTACATAAATCAGATTTTTCACTATGTTTAATTTTTTTAATTAAAGGAAGATGGATTACAGATAATTACTTGTTAATCTCCTTAACTTCACTCTTAATTTTTTCTAATTCGAATTTTAATTCTAAACCTATATGAATGATATAATTTAATTGTGGTCCTACTGAAGTGGCTCCTTTGGGTAAGTGGATAATAATTGAATAATTTGCAGCAGGACAAGTAGATGATGACTCAAGCATTAAACACAGTTAATTAACTTAATTGACTATTAATTGACTTAATTATCTTAATTATTTTTAATCACGTATCTCTAACACCAAATAACAGAGGACTTTAAGTAGCACTTATGGGAAGAATATCACGAGAACAAAGCTGAAAATTTCAAAAGTAAGTTTTTAAGGATTGAGGTTTAAAATGCAAATTTTAAAAACTTATGGTACTATATATAACTTAAAAAGTTAGTTTAATCAAGTTTGATCCTAGAAATTATATGCCCCAAAGATGGATGGACTGAAAAATCATTTCTAAAATTGTGGGTTTAGAAAATTATTTACCCTGTCCCAAACCTTAAGGTTCGAAATAGAATTTATCCCATTTCCAAGCACATAATTCTACTACCCAACATATATTCCATTGAGTGGGGCTTGACCTATTCATCTTTTTGCAATCAAAACATGGTTTGACATGAACAAGGAAACTAGGTCAAAGCTTAGAGATTTTGTGATTGTATGTTAATGAGCTTAGTGTGTAAGACAATTGAAATAGAGTTTGGTACTTTTCTTTGGGGTTTAAGCAGAATTAGGAAAGTGAGAATGTGGTTTGGTAAATAAGTTATGTATAATTTATGAAATTAAAGGAGGCTCGTCATAGCACAAATGGGTAGGCCCGGCAAAAAAACCTGTACCCGCTCAAAACCCGCAAAACCCACCCCAATGGTATGGGTATGGGTGATAAAAATAGAAAAAAAATAAGTATGGGGTGGGTATTGCTAAAATGGGTATGGATATGGGTATAGATATGGGTATAGATTCTACCCGTCCCATATGCGTTTTATCAATACCCGCCCCGTACCCATCTTATACCCGCCCTGTACCTGTGTTATACCCGCCCCATATAAAACACATACCCGTTTGTTTAAAGTTCTATTTTGTTACTTGTACTTGAATATTTTGCCAGTTCTTTTAAGTTGTATGATATTTAAGACTTCGGCGAAACATTTTGTATAAAACTGTAATTGTCAAGTGCGAATTTATTGCTTTGATTAACAAACTTTTAGTTATATTTGATGCGATATGATATGTTATTGGAAACTTGGTGTTAATGTGACATATTGGCTATTTGATGTCGAATATGGGTATGAAATGGGTTTAATTCTTTTTTGTCTATATGTACCCAAATAAAACTCGCATAACCACTATGCCCAGTGGGTATGGGTATGGGTATGGGTATAACTTTATAATACCCGATGGATATGGGTTTGGGTATGAGTATTAATTTTGAAAATGGGTATGGGTAACGGCACGGCTACACCCGCCCCATTGCCACCCCTACAAACAGGGTTTTCAAGAGTACCTTGTAAATCATCAATTCTTCTACATCTCAAATTGCGTTGTTGACTTTTTAGTATCCCGAGGTTGATGATATTAATTTTTCTGACCCTCACCTTTTCACGTTAATTTTTAAATACCCTTACGTTTTAAAGCTAAATTAAAAAATGACAACTCCGGTGATTGGGCTGGTCGGAGCAAGTGAATGATAGAAATGCTCTTTGTTTGACTTCATTTCAACACAATTTTGCTGACTTTTGCCACCCACCCAAATCAGAAAACTTTTAATGTTTTCAAGTAAAAGGGGGGGGGAGAGAGAGAGAGAGAGAGAAGCCCGACACTTCATTTTCTTTCCAACAACATCGAACCCTTTACCCCACTATAGTTACATGATTGGGAGTCTAGCAGTGAAGATTGAAACGCCACTCTACTTAGACAAACATAAGTAACAGTTAAAGACAAAAGACTAAAGATTGTTATTGTCCAAGTGAAGAATTGTTCGTGAAAGTTTTGAAAAGGTATGTTCCCCTTTAAATCCTTGTAGATGTTGTAGATTAGGATGAGAATTATGGCTTGTGTTAGTGATTGGTGTAGTACTAAGTAGTAAACATATTGTGGATATGAATGGTTTATGTCAAAATTTAGTGTTTTTGGTGGTGTTGGTTGGGAAAGAATAAGATTGTGCGTGGTTGCTTGAGAAACAGAGGGTCATGAAAGTTGTACTGTTGACACTTGAAAATGCTTCATCATATGAGGAAGATTTATGGTATTTGTGTGGGACATAAAATCTGAAGTAGAAGATTTCAAGAAATTAAAAGTAGGGTTGGAATCTCATTGTAAATGACTAGGCATTTTTTCTATGTTTAATTGCAGAAATTGGGAATAATATAACATTTGTCCAATTTTGCAAACCAAACAAGACGGGGTTGAAGGTGCTTCATGTGACTCACAAAGGGGAGATCTTGGAAATGGGATATATTGACCCTGATCAAATGCTAGGGCTTGAGTTATTTAACATGACAAAGTGGTTTTGAGATCATAGAAGAAAATTGAACCTCCACGATATTTTTCATTCTACTACATAAGACCAGGTACAAAGAAGTCGGTGTGGTCCATTGATTATGATAATTCTTTACTGGAATTTCAGGATGAAGATGTAATTAAACTAGAAATGAAAGAACAGTGAAACCTAGTAAGCTTTGTGGGTTAGCTAATACATTAGAGAAGTAATAAAAAAGGAAAGCTAAGGAGATGGAACTTACTCAAAGTAATCCTCAAATTAATGAAGAAAATTTGGATGGTGATGATGATGATATAATAGAAGTCTTTCCCAATGAGAACGCTAAAGGTATGACTAATTTAGAGGGGGATGAGGAGGTGATAATACAGGACATTCACGGGTTCAACTCCATGATAGGGGAGACACAACTACATTGCAGACAAAGGATACTGAAGCCAAACATTCCCATATTCCACCCCTTCAGACACTACTTTTTAGTGGTCCAAGGGACCCACTTCTCCAGAGTTTTTAGAGTTTGACTTGAATGTGCCCTTTTCAGCTTACTCTGACCCCACTCCTACATCTTATGTTGTTGCCCCCACCTCTGTTGTAGTTGTACTTCCTGACACCAGCCCCACATCAGCTACTCGTTTTGAGTCCACCCTTGTATTAGGATTGGCTCCTTGACTCTGACCCCACTCGTCAATGATCCCTAACTCAAACCTAAAACCAGCAATGAAGTTGACCCTAGCCTTATATCAGTTACTCAATTTGACCCCAGCCCCATAACTGCCATGAACTTTGACCCCACCTCTATATGAGTAGCTCCTTCTAACCCTACCCCCACACCTTACACTCAGTCTGACATTACCCCCACACCAATAGCTCAATTTGACCCCACTCTTAGTTCTTCTGCCTTTATTATAAACTTAGATATTCCTACAATGGCTGCTAAATTGAGAAAGAGAAAGCAAGCTGTTGTTGAAGATGAAGGTTGGAGTGATTGGCGTAGCATTGACTCTGAAGAATACGCTAGCAAAGATGACCTTTGTAATTCTGAAACCTCACTAGAAGAGGAAGACATCGTAGGTGAAATTGGAGATTATTACTACTCTGATAGTGATAATGATATAGAGGCAGTAGATCCTAATGACAAGATGTATCAGGGGCAGCTATGGATGCCTCACTCTGATGGGAAGATAAAATTAGGAGATGGAATATGTTCAATCACAGGAGTCAGTGTGTGAAAGTGGTTAGGGATTATTGTGTTTAAGAGGAATTTAACCTGATCGTTCTTAAAAATGTTAGGTATAGGTACACAGTTAGGTGTGCACACCCAAAGTGTCCATGGAGACTATATGCATCAAGGTTGCCTGAGAGAGAACTTTTCAAGTTAAGACCTTCACACAGAACCATCTTGACAACTATCCTACGCTTCTAAACAATCATATGGCAAACTTAACTTATGTTACCCAAAAATTGATTAATGAGTTTAGGATAAGAGGTGACATAGATGCCACGGACATTGCAGATACAATACTAAGAATTATTCAATGCAAATAAAGAAACATGTTGCTAAGAGAGCAAGAAGGACGATGTTGTTCCAAATTGAAGGGAGGCATGACCTTTCATATCTGAAGTTAGCGAATTATATTGAGATGACGAAGAAAACCAATCTTAGAGGTCATGCTTATATTACCTGGGATAATCCTCAACCTGCTAATAAGCAAACTCAAAATGATGATAGTTTGCCTCCCAAACCAAGGTTCAAAAGATGTTTCATTAGTTTGAAAGGAGTAATAGATGGATTCTTGACGGGATGCAGATCTATCATTAGGGTTGATGGGATTTATTTGAAGGGGCCATACAAGGGGTGTACTTTTGACAGCAATAGGGTTGGATGCAGAGGATCATTGCTATCCTTTGGCGTAGGGTATTGTTGAATCCGAGAACAATGATAATTAGGGGTATTTTTTTACTACTTTGCTGTAAATTCTAGGAGCAGAATGTCATGGCAACTGGACAGTGTTATCAGACAGATACAACGTAATAACTCTTCAACTTTTTTTTACTACATTTGTTATAGTTATACTGCTTTAATTTGACTCATTAATGTTGTACTGCCTTTTCATATCAGGGAGTTATTCATGCTTTAAAAGAGTCTTTATTTGGCTATCCAAGGAGAGTGTGTGTTGTCCACCTTAAGAGAAACTTAAAGAGGAAATTTGCAACCCCTGAGCAGAAGATACTCCTTTAAAAAGCTGTAAATGCCTACAACATATGGGAAAATGAGGAGACACTTCATCAGCTCCAGCAAGGTAGCCCAGCAGCATACGCTTGATTAATGAAGGAACCTAAAAAGCATTGGGCTAGGTATTTGGTTGATAAATCGATAGCATCTCTTGATAATTCTTCAAACTTTGTAGAGAGCTTCAACAAGGTTATCAACACACTAAGGGAGAAACCCATTCTTAATTTGCTTGAAGGCATTACGAAGTAAGTCATAATGTGGATTGCTAAAAGGAAAGGTGAGGCAGGGAGTTGGGAAGGGAAGGTTATACCAAGAGTGAAACAAAAGCTGAAAAAGATAAGAAAGCAAGCTGTGAAGCTATACCAAATGGACACATGCAATTTGAGGTGCAAGACCAAGGGGTAAACTATATGGTAGACTTGAATTTGAAGAAGTGTCTTTATAAGTCTTGGGAGATAAGGGGCATTCGTTGTAAGCCTGCTGCTAGATGCCTCTTGTGGTTCAATTACAAACTAGAGGATTGGTACCATCCATACTACTCTATTGAGATGTATAAAGTAACCTACATAGGGTAATTTGCCCAATTGAAGATGAAAGATTATGGCCTACCTTCAATTGGCCTTTGCTGAACCCCCCTTTGTGGTAAAAAAACCAGGACCAATTGCAAAGGACAAGGTAAGGGGTCCTAAAGAGGGAAGAAAGAAGCCTACTAGGAGTCAAGTAGTAAGGTGCAACACTTGCAATGGCCTCCACCACAACTCAGTAAGCTGCACCGGCCAAGGAAACAAACCTTCCACCAAGACTAGGAAAAGCTTCACTCCCTCTAATGGCACTGGGCAAGAACACATGGGGAGGCCAACAAAACAACCTCTAGTGACCAACTCATCCATCTTCATCTCAGTCTCAACTTGGGAACTGAATGTTCCTTTCTTTTTGTCTTTTTTCTGCGAACAATATGACAACTTGTGTGCCTTTTTTTAGTAGTTTGACTTTTTAAGGCTTCTGTGCATAATGCCACTTTAAATTACTCATCTAGTTTAATATTTTTTTGGATCTTACTGGATATGCATTTTAATAGTTATATGTATCTTTTGGGATGTACATAGATTATCAATGACAGTTATATATATGTTTTGGGTGTACACAAATGAGCAATGAATACATACAAAGCCTTTCCTTTTTTCCAGAAAATATTCATTTCTTCTATTGCAAAAGAAACATGCTTTACATTATCATTCATACAAGGCAAAATGATATATAGAAATTAGACACTGACCCCCTTGGGCAAAACCACAATCAAACTAAGTTACATTAGCTCAAACTAAATGCTAGAACATTGCACTAGCCCATGTAAGAACTCAATCTACAACCCAAACATTCACTTCAACATCATTTTTAATAGAAAATTGCAAATGACAATTTTCAAAGCAATCATTATCTTCAAAGCTTCATATATCCTTGCCTACTCAATTGTGTTTTCCATCATCAATTCCTTGATTTCACTCCAAATCAGAAATGTAGTGCTCTATTTCTCCTCTCCTATAGCTGCTTCATTGCCTTGTAATTTCGTGCCTCTCCTATGGCCTCCTACTTCTTTCTCTTTTTAGGAGATTTTTCCTTGCAGGAGCCCACATCAGAAACTCCCCACAATTTTCCGCACTCATAATGAGGGCGACCCAAGTTCCTTAACGATCTCGATATTTCATACTTCAATTTAGGATCAACATAACATCTAGGGCATGTGTTTCCACTCCTATAACTGCCAAACCCTTACATTCTTCCTCCTCTACGTAGTACCCATTACAGGCAACCATTAAGAATTTATGGCATTTAAACATTTGGTACACAACAATATTTAATAAGACTTAAATTATACTCACCTTCTACCTTTAGATTCTGCAATGCCCACTTTAGAGAGCACAACAGTGGCCAGCGTTGGGAGGGAAGGAGGCTGGGTGGGATGGGGTGGGGTGGGGTGAGGTAAGTTGGATTCAAGTTTTAAAAAATGGAGCTTCAAAGTCAACTAGTTTAAGGGACTTATACAAATTATAAGAAGCATAATTTTGGTATTCTACAAAAGATTTCAACCACAGAATAACTAACATGTCATCATCTCACTGGAGTTTGAAATTTTTGGTACGTGTAACTCATTACTTACAACATTCAGGGTATTTAAAAATTAGCGTAAAAAGGTGAGGGTTAGAAAAATTAATGCCATCAACCACGGGGTACTAAAAAGTCAACAATCCTCTAAAATCTAGTTTTAGTTTCCAGTAATTGTAGAGAATGTTATAATCTTAGAACTCTTTTGATTTGAGTTTAATGCATCTTTTTTCTTGTTCTAGTTCAGTTTCTTTCTATCTAAAAGATTCTCTCACTCAACTTCTTAATTGTCACTACTCCGTTGGATTTATGGTGGATATTGAATTTTCATAGTTGTCACTCATCGAATGTTCGAACATTCTTCATTGGTTTTAAGTGACTATGGTAATATCCTTCCTCCCCCTTGAACTGTGATCATTTCTATTTTGTGTTTATGCCCTGTTTTTAGATTAGATTTTGTATTATTTTTGTAAGGTACTTTGTCATTACTTTAGTGTTGGTTGTCTAATTTAAATTTGTTTAGCAGTGACTAATAGCATAATACGAGTAGTCAAAATCATCCCCTTTCTATGGATGACCCGTGCAGTGCTACAACTATAATTTTACACTTGCGACTTAATTTTATAGTTTCTAAGGTACGACAAGTTTTTTGTGTCATTGCCAGGAAAGGTGTTGATATTGATTACTCGTTTTTCTTAGTTAATTGCTTTAAAAAAAAAGTTGTAATACTAATTTTGTTTTTGCTAGTAGTGTTTTAATTGCTCATATTATTCGGTTTGAGTAGTTTTAGTTTAGTTATTTCTGCTAAATTGATCTCCTATCTTCCTAAAAATTTGATTTTGATTTCTTCAAACAAAATAGAAAATTGAAAAAATCATAAAAATAAAAAGGGTTTTGGTTTCGAGATAGGCTGGGTTAGGGGCCGTCATAGCAAGCTTTTGAATGGACTGGAGACTGACCTAATAATGGACTGGAGACCGACCTAAATCACAATAGTGAATTAGAACCTGAAACTAAGGAGAAAAAGATGGGTGAAGCATAGCCTATGATTGTTAACGATTACTTATATCCACCTAGGACCAGTAGACCACCATGTTTTAATACATCAGCCCTAAAAGATAGTACTCTCAAACTGAAGCCTTAATATGCCCATATGCTTCCCAAGTTTACAGGTGAAGAGGATGCTAATCTGTTTTCACGAGAGTTGGAGGGGGTTTGCTTCATGTTGTACTACCTTAATGTGTCTATTGATATTGTCCAATTGAAATTTTTTCCTTTTGCTTTAAAAGATGATATTAAAAAGTGGATGTATAGCGTATAAGCAAAATCTATCACCAATTGGGATGGATTTGTGTAGGTCTTTCTGCAAAAATACTTCCATAATGGTAAAAGTGTTAAGCTCAAGAATCAAATTAATAAATTTATACAAGATGAGAGGGAGTAATTCTAGAAATACCTTATGAGATTTAAGAACTTCTCGTCTAAATATCCTCACCATGTTCTAGATAAGGCCTATTTTTGTCATATCATATATAATGATCTGGACCAACATAATACGACGATGGGGAAGTTAATGTGTCAGAAAGGGTGTTCTTTCTTAGAGCCCTACTAATGCTTAGGAATTTCTAGAGGATATAGCCGCGAGTACCATGCAGTGGAAAAATGCTAGAGATAATAGATTGAACTCTAGGTATAGTGGAGCCAGGGGTGGTACACATGTTGTCCCTGACTTGAGTCACTTTGAGTCTCGATTTGTTGAACTTGAAAATATGATGAAGGATTAGTTCTGCAACAAACTCAACCTTCCCAGACTCACAAAATGTGCTCACAGGACCATGATTTATGTCATACTTCGAGCATGTGGCCCTGCTTTGCTCACCCATTGGGCTCAGGCCAAGAACAGGTGAACATGGCCTATTAGGGACCAAAAAATGACCTATATACTTCTACTTTTGATCCAACATAGATCAACTGCTAAAATTTTCTTGGAGTAGTGGACTTAATATGGCAATGCCTAACTAGTATGAAGGGCTTCGTAGAAACTCCTTGTAATATATATAGAGACTAGGCTACCACAGTGTGCCTAATGCACCTATGCAACTAGCTCCTCCTCCTATCCCGATTGCCTAGTCTTAGCCTTCTTTTGGTCATCATGAATTTGAAAAAGCTGAAAGGAGAGTTAAAATCGACATGGAAAAATGTTAAGGGAGAGTAATAAAAGAATCTTAAGAGCGACAATAGAGCAATTTTTCCAGTTTGCTAAGTTAAACAAGGAAAATGTGTCTTTTCTAATTAGCTTGAGACAAGCACTAAGGGTGGGATCTCCTCTAGCCTAGTTCCCGATAATTTCAGGAAGGTTAATGTTATAATAAATTTGAAGCTAGAAAGGAGATTGATGATCATGTACGTGGTAATTTGAGGGGAACATCTAATTCATT
>NCQT01085319.1:5181-15251 GCA_002740465.1 Stenocereus thurberi | reverse complement strand
ACATTACACTATACACAGGGTATTTACAATAATTCAAAACAATATAACTGGTTAAGGAAATTTTTATAACCAACTTCAAAGTCCTGACAAGATGATTAATCCATTCACTTGCATATCCTGATGGTAGGCCTTCTAATCTTCAAATATCATTCCCAGAAGCCAACTCTTTTAGCGTCTGTCCTGATATCCGATAACGATGCGAGCTCATTAATAGAAGTTATACTGGGATCTACAGCATAAGGTTTAGATAGTCTCGCCAAGTCAACAGAAACCGCATGGAGCAGTAAAAGAATAGGCAAACCACCCAACTAGTGATAAATGCAGACATGAACCAATCAGAGATAATGGCCTGAGCACTGAACATCTAGATGGAATAAGGAAAAAAACAAATGTAGCATGTTCTAAATGTAACATTTAGCAGCTTCACAGCCACCGGAAATCATCAGTGTTCTGATTACCAACTTTACAGCAGAAGATTTATTTTCAAGATTTTACCTTGTTTTGATTGCAAAATGCTGACCATTTTGGATGGCTGTTGTTGAATAAGATTTTCCCTTCCATATAAATGTATTTGGTATCACAAGCTTGAAAAATGCAGGGAGACTAGCCTCAAACTGCTATTAATGGTGCCACTACAGAAGAAAATCTTGCAGATGTCCTAGTGCTATTCACTAGGGGAGATGCTGTTTGAGTTCAGCTTTTGATGGATTGTTCCCATAAAATTTCTCATGTTTCTGGACTGCAAGCTAACTCAGCCAGGTCAGAGATTCTCTTTGGTGTATATGATACAGAGAAACAGAATATACTTGCTCAGGTTGGTATGAAGGAGGGCAAGCTGCCTGTGAGGAATCTCGGAGTTCCATTAACAAGCAAGAAGTGTGAACCAGTGAATTCCTTCAATAGAGAATGACAGCAAAACTAAAGTTTGGACTATCAAGTTCCTGTCCTATGCTGGGAGGATTCAGTTGATCAAATCAGTCCTATTCTCTAAACAAATATAATTGAGCTCAGATGCTTGTTTCGTCTGAAAGCTATAATCAAGCACATAGATGTTCTGTGCAGGACTTTCTTGTGGACTGCGGATCGTATCAAGAGGGAAAGACCCCCAGCGGCATGGGAGGATACTTGTAGATTAAAACCACAGGGCGGCTTGGGTGTGTTTAACACATCTATTTGGAATTTAGCTGCCACTGATAAGTTTTTATAGGTTGTTCGCAATTTGAAAGAAAAGCTATGGATCAGTGGATCCATCCTTATTATGTGAAGAACAAATCTTTTTGGCAAATGGAGACTCCCAAACAGTCCACTTGGATTGTACAGAAGATCCTGGGTTATAGAGATAAGCTTTATAGCATTATGCTGAATTGCTGATGCAATTTAGTGGATCTTAAAGCATTAAGAAAGCATATAAATAGCTCAGTGGGGTTTAGAGCTGGGATGTGGCAGAATTTGTTTGGAAATCCCTTACTTTGGCCAAGCATAATTTCTGTATGTGGATGGACTTGCTACATGTAACAGATTAAAGAAAATGGGTTTTCAGCAAAATAAAATTCGTTAATTATGTAATGAGGCACAGGAAACCGATGAAAAATTTTTCCTCCAATGTGGCTTCCCCAGAGTGTAGGGAGCTTTGTGAAAAATGGTTAAATGTGCAGGCCTATGTGCAGGGAGTAATGTCATTAGCTGACTGCAGAGGAGGAAATGCCAAGAAGTGAAACCGAGCACATCTTGAAAGCCGTTACTCCAGCATCTGTTTACACTATCTGGCAAGCGTGGAACAGCAGAATTTTCACTGATCAAAGGAAGAATATGGAGTTGCTCACCAGGCACAGCTTGTCCAACTTATCCATGTGAGGGCAATGAACCGTAAAAGGAAGGGTATGTCTGAATTGCCGTGGTAGTAACTGAGTTTGTTGGTGGAACCAGAGGCTTTGCTGGGATTTGTTGTATGGAGCTAGGTTTATGCTCTGTACCATGGATTCAAAATGTGGCGAACCACGACGAAACGATCGAATTGGAAAGGTCTTTGGAGTTGCGCGAAGTGCATTTTCATGCCGCAATAGCAGTGATATGTAATGCAATTGCCATATTAGCGTGATTTTGCCGTATCGCGACCGAAACCGAAATCGCGACCGAAACCACATTTTGAATCCTTGCTCTGTACTTTGTACCCCACCCTATTTGGACAAAACATATGTTTCACTTTCCAAAAAAAGAAGAAAATCTAATTACAGTAAAGCTTTTCCAACTTGTTCAAAATTCTACAAACAATACCAATACCGAGATAAGAGAAAAACAAGGAGCTAGATGCTCACCACCAAGAAGTCTCACAGTATATCCATCTCTGCTGCATTTAGAAGATGGTATCTGTAGAAACATATGCTAATGTCTTTTTGCATGATTTCTGAAGAGTTGATGCCTGCATAAAATAAGAGACAGGCTGATAATAAGAAAAATATTAATAGGATAAAACATACAAGTAGAAAGCTTAGTAACCAACTGGTAGATAAGTCTATATGATGGATTTTGGAACCAAGGCATGTCATGTAGCTGTACGTAAAAAGATCATACAATGGCCAAAAGGAAGAGAGGCTGTTGTGTCATATACTATTTAGGCTATCACAGAGACGAGGCAAAAACATAGATTTTGGTTGCCATCATCAGCTTTGCTTATGGTAAAGACATTCTAAGGAAGAAATATTGTCATTTATGTTTGTTAACAATTGCATTTGCAAATGAAATTAGTAATTGGAAGAGCCACAACCACAGCAACTAGCATAGACCCTGCTCTTGAAAAGACTTTAAGAAGAATGCTGGCCCACAACCATAGGGAGCCACAGTGCAAAATTTTGGGACAAAAAATGATCTAGTAGAAATAGTCAAGGCAGGCTAATAAAACTCTTATGAACAATGAGAAAAAGAACAAGAATATGGATAGCAGAATGGTGAGACATAGCATAAGAGGGACACATTAAACAAAGACCAAGGCCCTGTTCTCTTCAACTTATTATTTTTTTTTAAGAATACATTCAAATTAGCACAGTGCAATAATTAGTACATATACAATAACGCAGATAAATCATAAGCAAAAACGACCGCAGTAATATGCATAGTAGCAACACAAACAGACAATAGTTGCTTCTTTCTTGGTTCATGATAACATTTGCCCCTGTTTTCTGAATTTTTTTTATAGGTATCTGG
This sequence comes from Stenocereus thurberi, assembly GCA_002740465.1. Lineage (NCBI taxonomy): Eukaryota > Viridiplantae > Streptophyta > Magnoliopsida > Caryophyllales > Cactaceae > Stenocereus > Stenocereus thurberi. The sequence continues at coordinate 12,050 of NCQT01085319.1, read as the reverse complement.
GAATCGGTCTCTCATATTGTAGACAGAGGTAAAACTGTCGACATCTGGATCTCCCCATAGCCAACAAAAGCAGGACCCATATTGGAAGTTGTTGTATGAGAACATTGCACCTATTACACTATTTCTAAGCCTTGTATTAGTGTGGTAGTCCTTTTCCTTTAGAAGGGGCACCCCCCAAAAAAAAAAAAAAAATTCACATTGCTATTGGCCTATATCAAAGGTTGGGTTTAAGCCCTTTCATTTTTAGAATCGTTATGAACGAATTTAGAGGATTCAAAAATAAGTATCATGTACCTTGTTTCTAGATGACATTGTTCCAACTTCGAATCGATGTACTTAAGAAGTGAACACAAAGTTGGAGCGCAAGGAGGAGAGTAAGTAAGATTGAGTAGGTCGAGCACCTAGAATATAAGTTCAATGAAAGAAAAGGAAGGACACTATAAGAAATCCCTATTCGTCATGCTCTAGCCAAGATTGGCGAGTTTAGATACTTGGGCTCGATTATTAAAGGTAAAGGGAATATTGACAATGATATTGTTCATTGCATAAGGGCATGATGACAAAAATGGAGAATGCATCTAGAATTCCATGTGATAAGAATGTCGTAGGAGGACTACAAAGTTGATCACCTTGGTGGTCATACCAAACTTGTTGCACAACTCGAGCATTGGGCAACAGGAAAAACACAAAGCCCAAAGCTTGATGATTGCTAAGATGAGGATGACTTGGTGAATGTCGTTATACAAGACTGAATAAGATTAAAAAAACAAATTAGAGAAAAATAATGAGGGGTAATAGAGGATAAGATAAGCGAAACAATGTTTTCAACACACCGAGAGAATCGTAGACGCATCCATAAGGAGCATGAGAGGATTGCCCTTCTAAAATATAGAAATGAGGCTAAGGAATACCGACGGAAAACTAGAGGTGAAACAAGGTATGGCACATATTCAACTAACGAAAGATATCAGACACTAGGTAAGAGGCCTTTTGCCCTTGCTTTAGTTATTAACACTTAGAAGTTGCAGACATTGACTTATATGATACAGAAGACGTGTTTCTTTGCTAATTGTCATTATATTTTAATGTGTTTCCCTCGATCTTCAAATAATATTATATGATGTTGCTTACAATTATTATCTAATGCTCCACTATATCTAACGTCTTTCACTAACCCAAAAAAAATAGGTTTTAACCTATCAAAATTGTTCTTCTACGTCCCCCAAAAGAGAAGGGGGGAAAAAAAACACACACACACACAACACCAGAGAGTTTCTTTGCAGTTGCAAGGATAAGATTGCCCTCATTTAGACGCCTTCATTTAGACTTGTCCACTTTGGTTGCACAGGATCTGATCATAGTTACCCGGATCGCTCCATACCCCCACGATCCCCCTTATGGGAACAAGCGATCCAGAGCCTAAATTAAACTAAATTTGTCGAATAAGTAGCGATCTGCGTTACAGACTAAGCGATCCAGCAAGCGTTCCTGGTAACAATGGATCCAACGAGTTTCCTGCGTCCTTTCTTCTATTATTGGCACCATTAGCTTCTTTCTATTGACTTCATTACTTAACACATCAAATTTTGTATGGCTATACATCAAGTGAATCATCCTCATCTCCACGACTCACGGCTTTTGTCTTAAGTCTTCTTAGTAGGCTAACATTTTAGACCATCCAACAAGGTCAGTCCAGGTCAGTCCATACAATATAATATCCTCTATACTTCTTATCACTCAAACCTCTAATGCATTCGTCTGTTCCTACCATCCCACCCACATACGAAAAACAATATCCTCATGATATCCCTTCTACATTGTACAATCAAGCCCACATATCTGAACTTCTCAACTTAGTTTTTGAACATTGACAATGGTTCCTACTGTCTGTCACCCTCATTGCGTTGAAAGTGCTTCAAAGGGTTAATTCAGTTTCCTTATTTTCAGGATTTAGTCAAAGTATCCGGTTGATGTTTACCAAGTCTTTTCTGTTAATTTGTTTTCTATTTTTAGGTTTGTTATCTGCTCCTATTCTTTAGGCCCAAGTTAGCAGCTAACTGCTGAGTTGTGGTTAGTTGGCTAGATTTTATGAATTATTAGTTTCTATGCAGCCTATAAATAGAGCAGCATATCAGTTGCATTTTTAATCAAATTTTATCTCAGAGAAATAAAACATCAGCAGCTTTATTAAGATTCTTCTCAATATTTTTTACTGTTTTGAATTATCTTTTCTCATGTTTTTTCCCCAACAAAATTGGTATCCGAGCCAAATTTGGTCTTTCGGGCAACTGAGTGAAAGACTTCTTTTTCTTGAGTACTTGAGAGTCACTGTGAGACCTCGCATTTAAAAGGAATTCATGGCTAACAATAGCACCAATTCTTCAGCCCAGCCCCTTATTCCTATGTTCAAAGGGGAAAAGTATCACCTTTGGAGTATTAAGATGAAGACCATGTTTAGGTCTCAAGAGCTGCAGGAGTTAGTGGAGAGTGGGTATACTGAACCTAACTCGGCACCGGCTCAACCCGACCAACAATTGCATGAGACTCGTAAGAAAGATGCGAAGGCGCTATTTCTTATCCAATCAGCACTGGATGATGAAATTTTTTCCACGAATTGCAGCAGCTACAACCTCGAATGAGACGTGGAAAATTTTGAAGCAAGAATTTTTGGGTGACAAAAAGGTAATTACTGTAAAATTAGAGACACTTCGTCGCGAATTTGAGACTTTGGTGATGAAAGACAGAGTCTATGCAAGAGTTTGTGTCTAGAGTGTCTGTCATTGTTAGTCAAATGAAAACATATAGTGAAGATGTTAGTAACCAAACTGTTGTAAGCAAGGTACTGAGAAGTTAAACAGCAAACTTTGATTATATTGTTGCTGCAATAGAAGAGTCTAAGGACTTGTCTACATACACCTTTGATGAATTAATGAGTTCTTTGCAAGCCCATGAAGCTAGAGTTAGTAGCTCCTCGGAAAAGGTTGAAGAAAAAGCTTTTCAGGCGAAGAGGGAGACATCAGAATATTCTGGTTGTGGCCGTGGCAGAGGACGTGGAAAAGGTCAAGGAAGAGGCCGAGGCAGAGGTAGTTTTCATGAAGAGAAGCAGAACAAAAACTTTCACCGCCATTATTGCAAAAAGCCAGGTCACAAAGAAGCATATTGTTAGCAAAAGCAGAGGGATGAGGCCAACTAGGCTAGTTTTGCATAGAAAACAGAGGACAATAAGCTTTTTATGGCTGTTTTTTCTGGAGATGAAAAGTCTAATGATGTTTGGTTTTTGGACGATGGGTGTTCCAATCACATGTCTGTAACAAGGTCATTGTTTAGGGAGCTTGATGAGTCCAAGAAATCAGAGGTGACACTAGGAGATAACCAGAAAATTCAGGTGCACGGCAAAGGTACTATTTGCGTTACAACCAGTAAGGGTAATGCTAAGGTTTTAGATGATGTACTACTTGTTCCTAGTCTCTCCCATAATCTACTTAGTGTCGAGCAACTAATGATTAGTGGATATTCTCGTTTGTTTGATGACGGGTATTGTGTTATTAGAGATAAAGTCTCTAGTCAGATTACTGCTAAAGTTCCCATGGCCAGCAATAAAATGTTTCCACTAAAAGTTATGTTTCCACTAAAAGTCTCTATGGTTGAGAGGTGTGCTTTGATGACGAGAGCTAACTCCAACAATGAGACTAGATTATGGCATTTACACTATGTGCACCTGAATATTAATGGGCTGGAATTGCTAAGTCAAAAAGAGATGGTTTTTGGACTATCAAAGCTTGATAATCTTGGATTTTGTAAGAATTGTATTTATGGGAAGCAAAGCAAAAAGCCTTTTCCTGTAGGAAAGGCTTGGAGGGCCTCTAAGTGTCTTGAATTAGTGCATGTAGATTTATGTGGGCCTATGAGGACACAGTCTCTTAGTGGAAGTCGATACTTTCTGCTATTTACTGATGATTTTAGTCGCATGAGTTGGTTTTACTTTCTGGGGCACAAGTTTGAAGCCTTTGGCTCATTCAAGAAGTTCAAAACTTTAGTGGAAAAGCAAAGTGGACTGGCAATAAAGACTCTTCGAAAAGACAGAGGAGGTGAATTTGCATCCACTAACTTTAATATTTTTTGTGAAGAAAATGGAATATGCAGGGAGCTTTCAGCACCTTATACACCGGAACAGAACGGTGTAGCTGAGAGGAAGAATCGAACTGTAGTAGAGATGGCCAGAAGTATATTACAAGCAAAAGGACTTCCAACCTGTTTTTGGGCAAAAGCTGTAGCGACGGCATGTACATCTTGAATCTGACTCCTACTAGGGCAGCTTGTGATCAGACACCATATCAAGCTTGGACTAGTAGAAGACCAAGGGTGAGCCACTTAAAAGTTTTTGGTTGTATAGCATATGCTTTAGTTAAAACTTAGTCTCGGAAATTTGATGAAAAATCTGAGAAATACATTTTTGTTGGTTATTCTTCTGAATCCAAAGCATANAAACTGTATAACCCTGTTAGTGGCAAGTTAACCATTAGCAGAGATGTAGTGTTCAATGAAGCAGCAAGCTGGGACTGGGGAGAACACCAGGCTCAGCAAGGCATTCCTATGGACATTTCTTCAGTTCCACCACCTGAACCAACACCTGGAAGCAGTCCTGCAAGTTCATCTCCTCCAAGTTCACCTGAGAGTTCTCCCATGTCATCCCCAAGCAGAAACTCTTCTTCAGATGTAGAAGAGACTCCAACTACTCCTCCACTCAGAAGATCAACAAGAATTAGGAAGCCAAATCCCCAACATGCTGACCAACACATCCTTCACTTTTGCTCTACTTATTACAGATTCTATTAGCTTTGATGAAGCTATAAATGAGCCTGAGTGGTGTAAGGTTATGGATGAGGAGTTGCAGGCTATTAAGAAGAATGAGACTTGGGATTTGGTAGAGTTGCAAGAAGAAAAGAATGTTATCGGCTTGAAATGGGTGTACCGCACTAAGTACCATGCCAATGGTAAAATTCAAAAGTTCAAAGCTCGTTTGGTTGCAAAAGGATATGCACAGCAAGAAGGTGTGGATTTTGATTAAACATTCTCTCCTGGGGCTCGCTTTGAAACAGTAAGAGTGTTTCTGGCACTAGCAGCACAATTTGAGTAGCCAGTCTACCAATTTGATGTTAAGTCAGCATTTTTGAATGGAGAATTGAAAGAGGAAGTATATGTTGCCCAACCTAAAGGATATGTTGCTAAAGGAGAGGAAGATAAAATATACAGGTTGAAAAAGGCTTTCTATGGCCTAAAGCAAGCTCCGCGGGCATGGTATAGCAAGATGACTCATATTTTCAAGAGAGCGGATTTGAAAGGAGTGAAAATGAACCCACCCTTTATGTCAAAAGGCAAGGTAATTCCGATTTTCTTGGCGTATGCCTTTATGTTGATCATATGATTTATATGGGGTCTTGTCATTCACTCATTGAAGAATTTAAGTCCTGCATGAAGGGAGAGTTTGACATGTCAGATTTAGATTTGCTACATTATTTTCTTGGACTTGAGGTTAACCAGTGTGCTGATGGAATTTTTGTCACACAAAAGAAGTATGCTATTAATTTGGTGAAGAGATTTAACATGCTGCATTGCAAATCAATGCCCGCACCCATGAATGTGAATGAAAAGCTTGTAGTTAATGATGGCACCGGCAAGGCAAATGCAAAGCAATTTCGGAGCATTGTTGGTTGTCTAAATTATTTGTGCCATACTAGACCAAACATCACATTTTCTATGAGTGTAGTGTCAAGATTTATGCACAATCCTTCACTGCATCATCTTGGGGCAGCAAAGAGAATTCTTCGTTATGTAGCTGGAACTACTGATTTTGGGATTTGGTACTTTAAGGCATCAAAATTCAGGTTAGGTGGCTTTTCTGATGGCGATTGGGTAGGATGCTTAGAGGACAGAAAGAGCATTTCAGGCTCCATATTTTCCCTGGGTTCTGGTGCTATTTCATGGAGCTCAAAGAAATAAGATGTCATTGCTCTGTACTCGTAGGAAGCAGAATATGTTGCTATTACAGGAGCTGCTTGTCAAGCTATTTGGTTACGGAGGTTATTGGCTGATTTCCTTCAAATGCAAGGGGGAGCTACTAAGGTTTTCTGTGACAACAAAGCAACAATTGCCATGAAAATGAATCCAGCACTTCGTAGTTGAACAAAGCACATAGACATCCGTTATCATTTTATTCGGAAGTTGGTTGCGGATGGTGAAGTAACTTTGAGTTACTGCAATACAAACAGTCAAGTCGCTGACATTCTCAGAAAATCACTTCCGCGAGCTAAGCATTAAGTCTTCAGACTTCGGATGGGAGTGACAAGCTTTGAAGCAAGGGGGAGTGTTAAAAGTGCTTCAAAGAGTTAATTCAGTTTCCTTATTTTCGGGATTTAGTCAAAGTATCTGGTTGATGTTCACCAAGTCTTTTCAGTTAATTTGTTTTCTATTTTTAGGTTTGTTATCCGTTCCTATTCTTTAGGCTCAAGGTTAGCTAATTGCTGAGTTGTGGTTAGTTGGCTGGATTTTGTGAATTATTAGTTTCTATGCAGCCTATAAATAGAGCAGCATATCAGTTGTATTTTTAATCAAATTTTATCTCAGAGAAATAAAGCATCAGCAGCTTTATTAAGATTCTTCTCAATATTTTTTACTGTTTTGAATTATCTTTTCTCCTGTTTTTTCCCAACACATTGAGCTTACATGTCAAATGCTTTAAGCCCGTAAGTTCTGTAGGATCTTTACACCGCTTCAACTTGCTGCTTAATCCTATGATCTCATTATCGAAATACTATCGCAGATATCATACACCACAAATAGCCCATCTAGATACCTTTAATGAGCTCATT
>NCQT01085242.1:15204-27431 GCA_002740465.1 Stenocereus thurberi | reverse complement strand
AGCAAAGTAAGAAGCATCATCACTCTTATTATAAGACACAAAGTGAGCCATCTTGGAGAACTAATTGACTACCACCACAATGGCATCATGACCCTCTTTAAGTTCTCTGAAAAGCAATAATAAGGCCTATACTCACATTATTCCAAGGTCGTTGAGGTACTGGAAGAGGACAACAAAGGCCTTGATGAAATTGACTCTTTGCATAGATGGGTAACAAATTTTGAGATGACATCATGGACGTATCCTCCCATCTTTGGCCAATAGAAATGTTCTTTGAGAATGTCAATAGTTAATGCCAAAGTGGTCATATAGATCACCACCATGCATCTCTTTGATGAACAGTTTGTGCATTATCTCTTTAGAATGCACAACTGATTCCCTTTGAAAAGAAATCCATGTTGAACAATATAAGGACTCTTAGATCTATTCGCTTTAACATTTAGATAGGGGAAAAAGTCTTCATCCTCTTTATAAAGTTCTTTGAGGAATTAGAAGCCAAGAATACGAGCTCCATAAGTGAAAGTAGTGAATAATGCCTTGAAAAAGCATCAAGCACCACATTAGAACTCCCTTTTTTGTAGTTCACATCAAATGAGAAGGATTATCAAAACTCTACTCACTTAGCATAACTAATATTGAGCTTGCGTTGCCCATTGAGGCATTTCAAAGCCCCATGGTAATAGTGGAGAACAAACTGCTTTGGCATTGGAAAATGAGACTAATTTTCAAGAGCTCTTACAATAGCATAGAACTCTTTATGATAGGTGCTAGAATTCTTCCTTGAGCCATTCAATTTCTTAGTAGAGTAAGCAATTGGATGTTTGTTTTGGATAAGAGCTACACTAATGTTGACTGCCCTAGCATCACACTCCACTTTAAAGACTTGGTCAAAGTCTAGAAGTGCTAAAATATGGACTTTAGAGAGTTTGGTCTTAAGTGTCTTAAAGGTCTCTAGGCAGCTTTGGACCATTTAAAAGTACCTTTTTTTATACACTCTATAATAGGGGCAGTATGGTGCTAAAATTCTTGATGAACCATACGTAGAATGAAGGCAAATCATGAAAACTCCTCACTTTAGCGACGTGGCAGGATTTGGCCAAGATTTTATGGCGTCAACTTTTGATTAGTCCATAGAAATGTTGTCTTTGGAAACAACATATCCCAATAATTTCACACTATGAGTGAAGAATTCACATTTCTCCATCTTAACACAGGGCCTTTGAGCCCTTAGAACAATGAAAATTACTTCAAGGTATTTGAGACGTTTTCTCTCATCTTTGGAACAGACAGAATGTCATCAAAGTAGACTACAATGAATTTCTCAAGAAATAGCTTAAGGACTTTGTTCATAAGTCTCATGAATGTGCTAGGGATATTGTAGAGCCCAATGGCATGATTGGCCATTTATAAAGGCTACTCTTTGTTTTGAAGGTCGTCTTCCATTCATCTCCTTCTTTCATTCAGATTTGGTGACAAGCACTCCTCAAATCAACTTTGCAAAAGATGGAAGAAGCATAAAGCTCATCAAGTATGTTATCAAGTCTAGGCATAGGTACTTATACTTAATGGTAATGTTGTTAATGACCCCACTAGTGACACACATGTAAAAAGTACTATCTTTCTTTGGAACTATAGAGTGGAAACCGAATAAGGACTCATGTTTTCCCCCAGAAAGGATACGGCCATCAATGCTTTAATCTGCCTTTGACGTCCTTTGGTCTCTTGAGGGTTACATTTATAGGAAACTTTCTTGGGTAATGGAGCACCTGGAACAATGTCAATTTGGAGCTATATCTCCTGAATTGGAGGCAGCCCAAGAGAAAGGTCCTTTGGAAAGATGTCTTGAAAATTGGAGGTAAGGGGCTTTGATTTTTGGGTGTAGGGTACTCTTAAGATCAATTTGATTACTTTTTACCATGAGTAAGGCATTGATTTTATTTCCCTAATTAAGAGCTCTCTCCACCCATGTTTCACTTAAGAAAAAGTTTTTCTCCTCACTTGGCTAGGGGCTAAAGGTTTAGGGACTATATTTTCATTTCCTAGGTAAAGAGAATAGGTGTTCTAGAGGCTAGTATGAATCACAAGTTTATCAAATTATCAAAGATATAAGTGATAAGCATTCATGGGTACCACATCATGAAGCACCTCATGTTTGAACTTTTTCCCAACTGAAAAACAAACAAGGGCTTTCTTTGTTACCATGAGGTCACCTTCATCATTAAGCCATTTGAAGCTATAAGATCGCTAGTATGGTCGAGTACAGAGGCTAAGCTTTGAACAAGGACGGTTAAAGCCATATTGGTACAATTTCTACCATCAATTATAAGATTACATACTTTGTTAATGATAATGTATCGTGAATGAAAGATCACCTCCCTCTGTTCTTTGTCTAAAGAAGATTCATAAGTATATAGAATTCTTCTAAGGACAAGAAGCATTCCTTCATCAGCTTCTAGATGAGTTTCCTCTTCTTGGGAGCCATCACTCCCCTTCTTAGACTCTTCTACTTCCTTCACAAGCTCGTCTATCTTCGAAATCTCTTGAATGGACAAGACCCTCCGATTAAGCAATCAACTTAGAAGTGTCCATAGGCTTGGCACTTGAAACACTTCTTCCCTTTAAGCTTCTTAAGGACTTCTTTAGGAGTGAAAGGAAGGATTCCCTTGCCTCTGTCTTCTTCGGTGACTCTTAGCCCTCCTAAAAAGGGAGAATTTGGAAGGTATTAACACTTTGGAATAAGACTTTTAAAAGCCTTTCTTTTCCTTTATTGTTTCTCCACTTTGAGTGCAAACTTACAAATGCCTTCAAACGTCCAATGTGTTTGAAGTTCATCCTTTTTAGCAATATTTGGATTGAGACCATTGAGAAAGTGAACAATGGTTTGCTCTTTCGCTTCATTTCCATTCACTTTTCAGAACGAGCTGTCAAACTCTCTACTATACTCCCCAACACTAGGGTTGTCTTGTTTGAGAGAAAACATTTTGTTGTAGATCTCTTATTCGTAATTCTTAGGAATAAAGCGCTTGTTTCATTAAATTCTTTAGTTTAGCCTAAGATCTGATCATCCTCTTAGAAGAATACTTTGTGAGTTTGAGACTAGCAACTTTGAAGATATATGAATCATCAAAGTCATTGGCTTCAAATATGGGCTCAAGGGCATAGACATATTCAAGGTACTTATTCAGGTCTAAACTTACATCAAATTTTGGAAGCTCCACCTTCACATCTTAAAAGTCATTTCATGAGGCGTTCCCCTACTTAAAAGCTTCTTAATCTGAATCATTAAATGAATCACTTGTGTCCTCCTCTTCATGAGTGAAGCCAAAGTTATTAGAAGCATCTATAGGAGCTGTTTGACCTCTTGCGTTTGCACACCCTTAACAAGCACGAGGTTGAAAGGAGAGTTGTTCAAATACAGTTGCTTAAGATTTGAATTTTTACAAGACAAATGTGGGTCTACTATTTCTAACATTTGTCAAATAGGGAAGAAGACTTTGACTAAAGGCCCTTTATGAAGCCTTATAGTTCTTTTGTGCCTAAAAGTGTGTTTGGGACAAGGGTTCTTTATAGCTAAGTATTTGAGGCTTCCAAGTAGCAACCTGGATTTGCTTCGATAACGAATAGAGCGTGTTAAAGCCTGAACAATTTCAAAGTTGAGATATTAAAATAAAATTTCAAAATTACTGAACTGGACTTTGGTTAGTATAGATTTGAGAACAGTTTAAGCTGATTTTGGTATGTAAATAGAGTTCAAGGTAACAAGAATATGACTTCGGTAAAGGTAAAGCCTTCACCAAGCATAAAAACCCACCAATTAGTTAATTAAAGACCAAGACACCCTCAACCTATCTGAATGATCCACTCAATTCACCTCCCAGGATACTTGGATAAATAGATAGAAATTTAGGAGTCAAGAAAGCTGCTTTTTCCCTAATTCACTTCAACTTTAGAATGGATACAAACATTGCAATTTATAAGAATGGGTTTAACTCCTAGTCAAATGAAAATGGCTAAACATTAAACTAGTACACTTAACCTTTAAACATTAAAGCTTAAACATGTAGAAAATTAAAGAAAAATATAAAAAGGTCAGGCTTTATTTACTGCTAGTTCATCCCCTTTGATGATTCATCTTCCACCATCAAATGCATGTTCATGCAAAGGCTTTCCAAGTGAGAAGGACTTGGAAAGACTTGGATACCTTGAATTGAAGCTCAACAGTGGATGAATCTCACAGAGTATTAATGGAGAAAATCAATAGTTAAGTCCTGCCCCTTAGGTTTCCTTCAGTAGTAGTTTCAAAGTCACTACCAAAGTCTTTCACAGACTGCTGACTTTGGCCAAACACTAACTTCGGCAAACTCTCTAGAATATTATCAACGTCTTTGGACTGACTATGAATCTATGATAGGAAAGCCCTTGCTTTAATTAGCATCATATTTTTGCAATTTTATTAGTGCATTTTGGGTGGTTGTATGTGTTGAAAAAATAATAAATGGAACTAGAATTCTCAAACAAAAAAATGAAAAAAGAATAAGCTTTTCTAATGTGTAGTCAAATGGTTAAATGTAGCATGGTCACTAACAACTCTGATAAGAATCAGTTATCCTCAAACCAATGCAATGCAAAACTTAGACGTTTGCCTTCAAGCTTATACGAAAACCAACCCTCTTCTATGCACTCAAAAGTGATCCGTTAAGAGGTGATAGGCAAACGGCCGAATTATAGAGGAATGATTTTGAGATAGAAGTCTAAAACACAACTTGTTTAACTGTGCTTTTGAAAGCTTTGATATTCAACCCTTTTGTATGAGAGGAGATGGAAATTCAAAAGGCAATAGAGATTTTTAAGGCACAAGATTTGTAAGAAAGATTATGATGAAATTAGAATAAAATCTAAAAATGGCAAATAAATCAATTATTAGCATGATCAAAGGAGTTTTCCATATTGTTTCATGAACTTTCGCAAATAAATTGAATCACTTTTAGACCAAAAAGTTAAATCAAATGATGACACACACCGCGCCCTACGCCTAAAATCAGTCTGAACTGATGGGCCCACTTTGTTTGTGTCCTAGTCCATGTACTGTTGGAGTAATTTCCATTAAATGGAAATTTAATAAGATAACTATTTCCATAAAAATGGTTATAGAAATATATTTTTGAGTTATGCCTACATAATAATTAATTATCTTGATAATTAGTTATTGTAATACACCTTTTGTTAAATAAGTGATTTGATTAATTATTTATGAATGGGTACAAGTTTGTTAACTAACTTATGCCTTTTAATAAAAGGGTGCATTTGAGAAGAGATATGTTCCTTTTGAAGTACTATTTATGAAGGATGTTATCCTTTCATGAAGAGATATGATATCTCTATAAATATTGATATGATGGCATATGAATGGTATGCTTTTGATAAGCATTATAAAGAAATTACACGAACACCCCAATCTCTTGAATTTCTATCATATCTTGGACACTTAGAGTTCTATCTTTATGAGTGCAACATATAGATAGGAGAGACTTTTTTATATCCCAACGACCTATTCTGGCAGCCCTGTTACACGTGGAGATGAACAGAGTCTTTAGGAAAAGAATAATTATACCTTCCTAAAAGACTTAGTTAATTTGACAATGAATTTATCTATGATAAACTAAGATATGTATCTATCAAAATGAATTTTACACCAACAATCTAAAGACTCTATTTTGTCTGATACAAAGAAGCCAATAATTCCATGTGCCAAATTGAAGGTTTGGTGAAACAAAGACATGTTCGTAAAAGAGATGAGTTTCGTAAAAGAGATGAATTTCTTAGACTAGTATAGTTGTTTCTCTTGATGTAATCAACATTATGTTGATTTGTTGTACAATGAAGTATGGTAATAGTCTTAAGGATATTGTATGTATAATTTTGATTATGAGATCTAAAGGTATCTATAATCATATATATTTATAATGATTATTGTATGGGAAAATTTTGATATGATATCAAAATAATGTAAAGCCATGTGTTTATGTGGTGAATAAATTGTGAAAGTCCATGGAGATAAGTGGTTCATTTGGACTTGATGGCTATAGTATGAAAATTATCCCAAAATATCCATGAATGCATTCAGCTTTATTTTTGACGTTGTCTTGATGGATTAATTTATCCAATGGCAACAATACAAGAAGTTGGAGTCAAATTGATAACAAGATAAGTGTCTTCGACCTTGTTACTTTCAATTTTCTTCTATTTTTGTCTTCAATTTCGCTTGGTTTAATACTCTCAAAATAGCATGTAATATCTTATGGCTAGACAATTGAAAATAATTTAACCTAATTGTTTATTCTGTTTTGAACTGTCAACTCTTGATTATTATCATCTTTCCATTGTGCTGTGAATCTATGCTGGACTGTCAGCAATCATATGTGGTTACCAAGTGATCAAATATTGATCATGATTATCATAACAATGCATATCATAATGGCAAAAATCCAGTATTAGTAATGGAATATGAAAATCAAGCCCATCTGATTAGGGATTGAGATGATAAATCATAACATCATTAAATATTCTGATGGAGGAAGTAATTTAGGGAGTAAAATTATGCATAATTTTCATGGTATTGCATGAGATGGTCACTAAAGATGAGGAGAGCAAAATTATATTTTCTATGCCATTGATATTGCTAATCCATTGGCTTGAGCATGTTCACAACCAATATAATTTTGCTATCGTGACAATAATTACTATCGTATGGTACATATGTGGGAATTTAAGAGTAATTGTATAAAGATTTGCATTGTGTATGAAAAGTTACTATTATGTATGTTCCCTAACTTAATATGCTTTAAAGAAAAATACTTTTATTCTTGATGGAAGTATGATATTTTCATGTTTTCTTGTAAACTAGATGTCCACACATCTACTTGGATATTTAAATGCTATTTGAACAAAATATTCACGTGATATTTATGATTCACGGAATGTGGTTTATGAATTGGATATTAATGTGAATGTAAGGATAAATGATTCATCCTTCATATAAATTAATGTGAAATGTAATTATTTATTTCTATCTAATTCCAATTTGCTAAAATATGTATAAGTTCATGGATGTATTGTTGGACTTATTAATGCATTTTTTCAGCATGGTTTTAAATGCCTCTATTTTTGGTATGGACATTTGGATTTTATTTCTTCTAGTTTTGGAATTGTTCACATGGTATTAATGATTCATAACATTATTATGATTTAATGCTTCAATACGACTGGATCTTAAATGGGATAAAAGTTTTATCCTTGATGGAAATAAATATAATATTTTATTTATTTTCATGAGATTTTATATATATACTAAAATATTAGAAGCCCACGAGGACTTGTGATAATATTTTAGTATGATTAATTTTAAGTCCACGGATATAAATTTAACTTATTGACTTACGACCATAAGATTCTTAGTATGGTCAAAAGACTTGGATGCATACGGATGGATGTAAATGTGTACATATTTACATTAATCCATGAACTTACATATGATGATCCTATAGTTATTTACTCTAGTTTGGAGTAAATGGTGGGGGTAATTTATACTCATATGGTGATGTGATATGTTTTTAAGTCCATTAATTGAAATTATGATTATAATTTCAAGTTAGACTTGGATGCAAATATGAAATTATTTTTATGTATTAAACCTTGTTAGAGAGTTTGAACTGTCACAGTCTAAAAACTTGAATTTGTTATCATTTTAGTTGACTTTGTGAGTCTTACACGCGCATAATTAGGACTTATGAAGACAATGGATCCGGATGGACAAATAAATATACATATTTGCATAATAACTTGAAGTATTGAGATTAGACTTTTGTAAAGTTGTTATTATCAAAATCATGGAATGAATCATATGACTTTGGTAGGGATGGTGTTAAGCCCACACTAAGTCACCCATGGTGGAACCTCAACTTAACGCTCCTAGAAACATCGAGCCTTAAGTTCAATGAGTCAAAGTGTACCATCTGAGTCACTTGTTAGCACTCACCATCATAATTACCATCCAAGTGTAGTGCTTAATAACCCATATTTTAAATGAAGGGTGAGCTTTTGCTCTTAATGAATATCAATGAAGAACATTTGAGTCGGTATAGAAATAAGTATTTGATTAAGTTGTTTGTATTTAATCAATGGAGTGACTTGTTTCTTGTACTCAAATGTTTCCATTAATACTTTATGGGGTATTGATGAGTTTTACCTAGTAACTGTGAAGTTTGGTTGCTTCTATCAAGTTTAGGCCTGGCTCTAGGACACTTACGAAATGGATACAGGACACATGGCCGTTAATAGTGTTAAATTACTAAGTGATCTGGGACAAAAGTCTTGTGTGTGGCTTAGATGCAAGTGGTCAGAGAGGATAACTTATTCAACGCATAGTCTACCATGTTATCCTGATCATTTGACGGACAAGTCACTAAGATGGGGGTTCAATCGCCAGACATCTCCATTTATACACGAGACCTCTAAAAATTTGAGAAACCATTTGCTATGGAAATGGTGTGGGATTGTTGGAGTAATTTCCATTAAATGGAATTTAATTAGATAATTATTTCCATAAAAATGGTTACGGAAATATATTTTTGAGTTATACCTAAATAATAATTAATTATCTTGATAATTAATTATTATAATACACCTTTTGGTAAATAATTGATTTGATTCATTATTTATGAAGGGGTCTCAGATAGTTAACTAACTTATGCCTTTTAATGAAAGGATGCATTTCTGAAGAGCCCTTTTGAAGTGCTATTTATGAAAGGAAGTTATCCTTTCATGAATAGGCATGATATCTCCATAAATATTGACATGTTGGCATATGAATGATATCCTTTTGATGGGCATGATCAAGTAATTATTTTAACACCATAATCCCTTGAATTTCTGTCATATCTTGGACACTTTAGGTCCTATCTTCGTGAGTGCAATATGCAGATAGAGAAGACTTCTTTGTATCCCAAAGACCTATTCTAGCAGCCATGTTGCTCGTGGGGGCAAATAGGGTCCTTAGGAAAAGAGTTACTATACCGACCTAGAAGCCTCAATTAATTTGACATTGAATTTGTCTGTGACAAACTAAGATTTGTATCTATCAAACCAAATTTTATACCAACATGTACTACTTAGGCCTAAACTTTGTTCAAAGACAAGAGAGACAATGAGATATATAAACACCCATTTTCGCCACTCCAAGTTCCACATAGGAGTCATTTCTCTATCCCTTAGTAAAATCAAGCTTTCATTGAAAATTTTAAGGTATATTCTATTTTCTACCCCTATACTTTTAAATAATCCATTTGATACATAGTATTGAAATAAAGATGCTTTTCATAAATTTAACATGGTGAATATTATTACAAAGACTAATAAATATTTTCAGATTGTGAACGAAATGACTTTTTCAAAAACACAAGGTACCAAATGAAACATCCCCAATTTTAAATTATCTTTGACAGTACTAATACACACTTGCATGGATACATGCATAGATATTTGTATGCATAAATGTATGCATATAGGTATTATAGAGACATATAGAGAGATGGTTAATTTTCTTGCTCCTTGTTTTGAGTACCGACATATAATAGAAAGCTATTTCATCTCTCCTTTGGACAACTTATTTGTTCCATCCTCATGCATGAACATTTTTGGAATTAGTGTAAATAATAATCATTTGCTAGTTGATATTTATTTACATATGCGAATTTCATAATATTTTATGATAACGTATTAATTTAATGAGTAGAAGTTAGGGAAAGATTATATCAGAAATTATAGTCTAAAGAAGGAAAGCGATATCTTTAAGCTAGCAAGAGCTAGGGAAATAAGAATGAGAGATCTAGGTAGTGTAAGGTACCTTAAATATGAAGATGATAATGCCATAGTTGAGGATACTAAAATAAAGGAAAGATGACAGAGATACTTCTATAAGCTCTTTAATGGGGAAAGGCTTGAGGATCCCCAACATGATAAAAGAAAATGTTTGGATGGGCAACATAACTCTAGGTCATGCCAGCGTCACTAAGAAGGAGATTAAAGGGGCTTTAAGGAAGATGGAGGAGATTAAAGGGGCATTAAGGAAGATGAAGAATGGAAAGGCAATTAGCTCAGATAGTATTCCTATTGAAATCTGAAAGTGTTCAGGTGAAGAGGGTCTTAAAAGGCTAATAGAGCTTTCTAAGATTATATTTGGAACCACAAAAATGCCTAACATATGGAGATTCAATACAGTTATACCAATATACAAAAATAAGGATGATATTCAGAACTACAATAACTATAGTGGTATAAAACTGCTTAGTTACATTGTGATGTTATGGAAAAGGTTGATTGAGGGAAGGTTGAGGGCTGATATAATGATCTTGGTTAACCAGTTTGGTTTTATTCCATGTAGTCAATTATGGAGGCTATCCATCTTCTAAGAAGGCTTATAAAATTCTATAGGGATAGAAATATGGATCTCCATATGATGTTCATCGACTTAGAGAAAGCTTATGATAAGGTATCCTAGGAAGTGTTATGGATGTATTTGGAGAAGAAATATGTGCTTGTTTCTTATATTCAAGTTCTAAGATATGTACAAAGGAGTAAGGGTGAGAGTTAGGACCTTAAGAGGGATACAAATAATTTTACTATAGAAATTAGGCTCCATTAGAGATCAGCACTCAGCCCCTTTCTTTTTACTATAGATGAGCTCACTAAGGGGATTCAAAATGAGGTATCATGTTGTATACTTTTTGCTGATAACATAGTTCATATTGTTGAGACTAGGGATGGAGTTAATGACAAGTCGAAGCAGTGTAGAGATACCCTAGAAGCTAAAGGTTTCAAGTTATGTAGGCCAAAGACTGAGCACCTAAAATGTCGATTCAGCGAAGGGTAGGGTGTTAATGAATATGAGGTCAGATAACTACTCTCGATTATTTTTTAAAAAAAAGTAGATATTGATTAGGATATTAATCATCGAATAAAGATCGGACGATAAAAATGGAAGAATGCTTCAAGGATGTCGCGTGATAACAAAATGCTACTGAGATTAGAGGAGAGCGCTTATCGTATGGTTATTAGACTGGCTTTATTGTATGGTGCAGAGTGTTTACCAATCAAGAGGACTCAAGTTCAAAGAATGATGACGGTTGGTATGAGGATGATTCATTCGATGTATGGAAACACATGATTAGATAAGATTAGGAGTTTAACGATTAGTAACAAAGTAGGAGTGTCATTCATGGAGGATAGACTTAGATGGCTTGGCCATGTAAGAAAAACGAGTATGGATGCTCCTTTGAGGAGATGTGAACGCATTACCCTTTCGGAGTGTAGAAGGGGTTAAGGTAGACCTAGGAGGAGTTTGAAAAAAAGTGATTAGGCATGATTTGAAGAATCTATTAGGACTAATGGAGGACATGACTTAAGATAGGTAGCTATAGAGGGCTAGCATTAAGGTTGCTGATCTCAAATAGCATGTTACCTCCCCATAGATCCTGAGTACATAGGAAGTATGAATGTGTGGTCTGGCTATTCCATATATCATACGTTTCTAGTGAGAGTCTACTAGTGGTATTTCTGAGTTTAATATACAATTTCGTGTTATTTATTTATTATATCGGACTTATCTTTATTATTTATAAGGTTCTTCTTATGAGTTTTGTTGTTTTCGCTACCTTTTGTATTAAAAAATTTTCAACTCCAAAACGTTTTTATCGAATTTTTAAGTGAGTCTATTGGAACTGGCCTCTGTGTGTCCAATACCCACATGTGTAAGACTATTTACATTTGGATCTCCCCAAACCCTAAGCAAGCAGAACTCACATTGGGAGTTGCTGTTATTATTGTTGTTGTACTATTTTAGCAAGCACACGGTGCTAGAATCTTTTATTGGTGAATCAAAGTCACTTGTTCAAAATGTCAACATAGTAATAGTCAATAAGGTTATGTTTCTTTCAACTTCCTTTTTTTTTTCCCCAAAGAAGTTCACTTTAGTTCATCAAAAATAAGTTTAGCTCAATGAAAATAAAGTCAATTTGATCAATTAAACAAAAGTATGTTAATAATTCGATATAAAAAAGTTTACTTCAACCAGAATAAGTTTAGTGCAATGCCATTAACTAGATATATGTTCAATTCAATTTTGATAAATTTAATTCAGAAAAGTTTTAGCAAAATTAATTTAAAAAAGAGAG
>NCQT01085235.1:8665-20227 GCA_002740465.1 Stenocereus thurberi | reverse complement strand
TGTGTACTCTTGAAATTCAATAGTTAGGAGTCAAGAACTATAGTTTTTGGAATCAAGAAGCTATTGCAAAGCACTTATGGTGTCTTACAACTGAGAAGCAATCTCTTTGGACCAAGTGGATCCACGAAGTCTATCTAAAGAAATCTGACATTTGGCATGTTTATAAAAAGCAAAATACTTCTTTGTAGTGCAAAAGTCTAATCAAAACAAAGGACAAATTTGCTGCAGGGTGCGGGGGAAACCACTAGATTCACGATCCTTCTAGCACTTAATTTCAAATGGGCATAATGATTAATGGGACACATAAAGTGAGTTCCACAAACACGCGTTCTATTTTTGCAGGGTAAGTCTTGATAGATTGCCTACAAGGGATAGATTAATGAAGATGAGGATTAACATTAAAAATACACTTTACATTCAATATGTTCTTCAGAATCTTTTTGAGTTATTTGAATATTAGTGCTCGGGTCTACCATATGCAAGATATCAGCAAGCTTCTGAAAAGATGGAAAAACTATAAAAATTAGATAGCAAGTACTTTTCTCATGCATTACTGCCATTGCATATGGGGCTTGGCAAGAATGTAATTAGAGAGAATTTAGACAGGAGCAACACATTCCTCAAATAGTTTTTTCTTGTCAAGTTAATGTAGATGTTCAGTTAATAGTAGGCTCTCCCTCTTCATAGGACATCATAAAAAGGACAAAACCGAAGCTGTTCTGCGTCTATGTCTCCATTGAAGCCTTGAGGCCTTCAAGACTTATAAATGATTCATTATTTCATGTTGGTAACAAAATTCCTTTTTCTTGTCAAGAAAAAAAGGTACTTTGTATTGAGTAACATGTTTTTACTTACATACATGGATGTTTACTATATTCTTACTGCATGAATGAACTGATCCTTGTCAACAAAGTTTAATTATATTACTATTAGGAAATAATATTTGCTTTATCAAGAACATTTTGGCATGAATTAAGTTTATTCAAAAATGGAATATATGTTTAGAAGTAAACACATACTGTTGGCTCCTTCAAAAAACAAAACTAGTGTCACGATGATATCTGTACAATTCACTAAGAAAGAATATTTGTAGCATACATTGAATTTGATACGGTGATTCAATTTTGAAATTAAGGAGTAATTACTTACACTGCCCCTAAAAATTGAATGATCAGTGAAGATTCATATCACCCTAGAGGGGGGAGAATAAGGTGGTTACAGAAATAAAATTAAAATTGAAATCAAATGCAGAAATTAAATAAAGACAATGCGCAAGGATATTTTAACGAGGTTAGACCTCAATTAGGCTAAAGTCCCTACCTAGAACATTCAACTCTGGGATTCAACACTCTACTTTTTTTATTAAAATGAACTCTTAACAATCTCTTAGAGTCACCTCACTCTAGAGATCCCAATCACTTAAACCAACCTTTTGGTTTAAGTTTGGGGGGAGTTGACCTCACAAACTCCAAGTTCACTCCTTAATATTTTTTCACACTTCAATTCTTTGATATCAAAAGAAAGCTTAGTACAATAACTCAATGTATATTCTCAATGCTTTTTCTCACTTCCTTGGATGCTTTGCTCTTATTCTTGTGATCTCTATTTATGATCTTGCTAGTCGTGACCTCAATCAACCAAGAAGGAAGTTTCTGCTCAGACTATCCTAAAATCTGATTTCAGGTCCTAGAAATATAATCTCCAAATTATAATTTGATTTTATTGTGAGCTTAATATTCAGATTTGATCTTCTCTGCAAATCAGCCACATTGGATATGCTGCACATGATATTTTTCTTGCACATAATGTTAGTAATCTCTTAAAATGAGCAGCAAAAGGCTTCGAATATCACTTTGATATTATTTTGCAAATTAAAATTATATCCCATTTAGTGGAATATATAAGTTAACTTAGCAAGATCAAATCATATAAGATTGAAGCAAGGCAATATTACCTTTAAGTGATCTCATACAATTCTCAAATTTGAAATTAAAATTTGAATAGGTTAGAGCATATTTTCAAATCAAATAAAATCTTTAGATATTAGATGATACCCACATATTTTTCTACCCATATACGAATATTAGGATGGACAACTTAATTCAATAAAATCCGTTGATATTATTTACTTAGATTATATAGATAAATATCTATGGGAACTCAATATCCTATCATGTCACTTCCATTAATAATCAGTCAAAGGCGTTCATCCAAGACTTAAACTATTCAAGTGCTAAGCTTATGTATCAATCAAGCATGTAGCCAATTTGATGAATTGGACCTATAAGAACGTTATATATAAAATTGACAAATAATATAAATATTCAATAAATGATTATTTCATATATAATTATTATCCACATTATTTGTTATCATCAAAATCATTATGTGACTTTCAGAGTGAACAATGAGGTTTATAACTTAAGAGTATTATGTTTCTTAGTTCTACTTTTTTTCTACAGGTGAATATATGTAGACAACACAAAATCTTAGCAGGTAGTTTATATATTTAAAGTATCTCAATATAGCTTAGAATATATTTTTTAAATTAAAGTGTAACCTCATGTACTGAATTACAGCCCAGAAAAATATTAGGGGAAATATGTTGTTTTTTATTATATGAAAGGCTCATATAAACTTGTCATTGTGATAAAGATCATATTGACAATGAATATAACACTTGGTAACCTTTGCCCTATTTTTATTATTAGTGATACTAACATGACAATGTTTTTATTTTGATTATGTTTTTATTTTTAAAGATGGTAAAGAGCTAACGTGAACTTTTTTACATATTTTTACAAGTTGTATGATATTATAATGCTTTATTTCAATGTCTAATGCAATGTCTGTGCTTATTTGTTTCATGGGATAATGATGTGAATTTTATGTTTAGTTTTAGAATCTTTTTTCCTTGCAAGTGCATATGGTTAATTGTAGACTAGCAAGTATAAGATGTTGATCCCACAAAAAAACAATAGTGATTTTAAATTTCAATTTTTTCAATTATAAAGAATAAGTCAATTGAGGAAGTCAATTATCAATATGAATTAAAGAAGCAAAAGAAAAGCAAATGTGTCAAGCAGAGAGAAATCAGATTAGGAAATGATCTAGGACTTTAGATTTCACCATTGATGTAAATATTAAATTATTAATTCAAATGGGGATTCAATTTATCTTTTATTCAACCTAAGCTACAAGCACGAGGTCATAAATTAAAAAGATGATTTTAATTGTCCACTGAGATCATTTATCTAACATTTTAGCATGAATCATTCTTTTAGACATAACTCATGTGATTTCTACTATAAATTGTTCAATTTTAATATTTATAAATTAAAAGCCTAATTGCATAAAATCATATTAACTTACAAGGTCTAATATTCATTTGAGATTGCAAATTAAACTATTATAATCAACATAAATAAAGAATAGTATTAAGATGCATAAATTGGTTAAAAGTATACTCAAAATTATGCAGTTACATAGACAAAAATAACCCCATAAGAAATTAGCAAAGACAAAAATAATCCCATAAGAAATTAGCAAAATAATGTTATTATCAAGGATCCATTCTAATCTTAAAAATAAGTAATTTAGCCAGCTATAGTTAGTGAAAAAACCACTGAAGTTGGTATATTTTATTTTCTATTGCCAAACTATACACAATTAGGTAAATGATATAATCAAGCACAACCTCTCAAATTTGACTCATAAATGAGATGAGAAGATAAGAGAAAAATAGCTAACAAAACTTATTTTCTTCTAAACCCCTCAACCCAAATAATTTTGTCCTGCAAAAGACTTTCTTCTCTCCAGAAAAGAAAAAAAAGAAATAGAAGATAGGAGATAGAAGAATGCTTGGGCGCTTGAATGGGTGAGCAGATGAGTGCATTTTTTAATGCATTTTTTCCCAACCTTGACCCCTTTTCATAGGAGAAATCTAACCCCTTCTGGTGCCTAAAAATTAATAAAAATTAATTTCAATTAATTCTTGGCTGTTATATATTACATAAGAAAAGGCTAGTCTTTAGCTAAAATTAATTTAATTAATTAGCTTTGACTAGGTCACTTAGCTCATATGGAAAATGGGAGCACTTTGAGAGGTTGGGGCTAATGTTGAGCTGGGCCGGCGGGTTGTGGACGAATAGGCCCACACATGGGAGTCTGAGAGGGTGAGTGAGGAAGAGAGAGGGGCTGGGGAGCACGACTAGGCTTTGGGCCAGCCTATATGGGAGGGAGACCACGGAGAGAAAGAAGAAGGCTAAGGGGTAGAGCAGGCCAAGGCAGAGGGAAGGCAGCCCATGGAGATCATAATGGAAGGCCAGCGTGAGAAAGAAATAAATGCAGCACTGGTAGGGCTTCTGTCTGGTGCCTTAGGTTGTGGGTCTGACCCATTTCATGCTGGACTTTTTTCTTTTTTTTTCTTACTGCTGGGCTTCTGAGCATGTACACTTGGGAGCTTGGACAAAACCAATTCAATTTGATCAATTTCATTCTCAAATTTATTTATTTTATTTCTACCTGAAAATCATATACAATGTGCATTACTTATTCATAAAAATACATTTCAAAGACTTAAAAGTGGGTAAAATGAAGGATAAAATTACATATAAAATATGAATTATTAGTTAAGTAAATCTCTTGATATCATTAACTAGCTTAGTAAAAGAGACTCAAGATTTTTGTAGTGTCAGTTGTATATTTAGCTAATTATAAACATAAATTCAGTATATAAAATAATATACAAGTTACAAAAAGAGAACTTTGTATAATTGACAAAGCGAAGAACCGTATTAAAACTAATGACCTTCCAAATGTTTGAAAGTGAGAGGGAGGTTAAGGCAAAGAGCAATAGTTCTAAGGAGATAGAAATAGTTAATGAATATATTATCCATAATGATGTGCGATTAAAGAAGCATGGGCTTAGACCTAATTTTCGCTAGCTTCTTTGTGCTAATTCAAGTTCAAGAAATGGTCTGAAGCTTGAATTTTGTGTCCTAATGAAATAGATGTGATACCTAGTGATGTCATTAGTAATGAGGATGCGCAAGAGGAAATTGAGCTTTGGCTAAACGCTTTAGTTGGACATCATAGGAGGTTTTCTCCTTGTTTGACTGATGGTCAAAACTCTAGGGTTTAATTCTGGAAGCAGGTGTCGGAGCCTAGCATCTATATGTATGAGAATGGCTAGATTATTATCCTATTTTGATGCTTCCAAGGGTACAGATAAAATTTTTAAAGAAGGAACCCAGACCTTGGGTATAAGAGCTTTGATTATTAAAAAGTGGTTTGTTAGCTTTCGTTTGCTAAGGAAGAACTGGCTACAGCATGCCTCTTATGATCCATCTATTGGATTTATGTTTACGTGCTTGGCTGACTAGCACTTTGAGTAAGATCGTAAGTCTAATTGGCATTCCCTTATATGCTGACCAATAGATCTCGTAGAAGAGAAAGATATCATATGCCCGTGTGCTTATTGAGGTTTATTTAAGGACATACCTGCCTCGTGAAGTCTCTATAAATTTGCTAAATGGAAGGAGTTATATATATAATCTATTTGGTGTGAATATGTGTCGTACTGTTGCCATAGATGTGAAGGCTTAGGGCCTGAAGCTAAGGAATGCAAAAGGCCAAGCAGCAGTTGGATATGGAAGGATAAGATTCCTGCTAATTAACGGGGATAATTCCTCTAATGAGAGAGTTTACTTTGTTGAAGATGTTATAGTTTAGATTATAATGGAAGGCAACTCTCCATCTTAATCTAATAATTTTTCAGAAGAAGATAATCAACTCTAACCTAGTCAAATTACAACTAGTGCCAAGGACCATAGTAACTCTGAATCCCACAAATCTATTAATAGCTCTGGTTTTAAGGCCATAGGGAAGATTATCAATCACTGCCATTTTCAGAAAGGTTCTTAATCAAGAGGTATTTCCTTGAGGGATTCGTTTCATGCTTTAAAGAATGCTAGAGCTACTCAAGTAGTCTTAAGTGGAAGCAAAAGGAGGGATACATCACCGAGTATAGTAGAAAATTATTTGCTCATAAACAATGATATCAAGATCTTTCAATGGAATGGGCGGTAAATGAATGACCCTCATAAGCAGACGAAGATCAGTTATGTATTTTGGAAGAATAAAGTAGTTTTTGTTAGCCTTCTGGAGACCCAAGGTACCCGTACTCGGCTGAATAGGGTGTCGTACCCGTGTCGACATGATCTGACGCGGATCCGGACATGGGATATGGGTCAGTATTAGGTGCTAATTTATCTTATTTTACGTGCCTCTTTCACCTAATTTTACCTCGTACAATAATATAATCTTTAGAATATTCACTTGTTCTATTTACTTTTGTAGGTAATAAGATCAACCAAGCAAGTGCCGCGAAAAGGAGCAAAAAAGAACAAAAGAAGACGACAAAGCAACATACGATGGGGAGGTCAGTCGACTGTACGACAACCGTCACGCGCCCCAGCCACCACAGCCGCCAGCTAGGAGCGGGCGATGGTGATCACCTCGCTGATGGTTGACCAATTGTGGCCGGGGATGGCTGGCCATCGCCCCCTGGCTTATGCGTGCCGTTTTGTTTTCTTGGCTCTCGTATAAAAGGGGTTTACTTTGGGACTTTTTGGGGGGTTCCTCTCTGGCGATTTTTAGAGCAGATTTAGGTTAGGTTTACCCAATAAAAACCTCATTTGGGGGAATTAGATTAATGAGATTAGGATTTGTTTTGGTAATTTGGATTCAAGCTTGTGGATTCTCAAGTTCATTCAATCAACCTAGGTTTCCTCTTCTCTCTCTCTCTCTATTTTTCTATGTTTTGTTCTCGTTTTGATTATGTTTGATTTGTTGTTTTGCTTGATATTGTTTAGTTAAATGCTCAGTTTTTGTTGTTGATTCATGGTTATTAATTTGTTAGATTTTGTTATAGCTTTAATTTCCATGCTAGTTCATGTTTGTGTGTTTAGTTGTGATTAGGTTTAATTACTTTTTGTGATGATTTGTGATTAATTTTGGTTGGCTTAGACTATGCTAAGCCTCTTGATGACTAATTAGGCTAGAATTAGGCTTAACCACACCCAACATATACTTAGAACGTAGAGTTTTTCCTAACGCCCCCTAAGTGTTCGATGAAATACTTGAGAGAGCTTTCATCTATATTTTTAGGCAATTGACTTATGCTAAGAGGTGAGGTCCATTAGCTAGTGTGGGAGAGGGCATAGCTGGGTTAGGGATATGAAACTAGTCCCAATCTTAGCTAGGTCTAAGGATTGTTAAATTTGTGATCTAATTTGATTAACCCTATGAAAACAGGTGGTTAAACAAATCCAACTAGCTCATAACCCTTGAGAGACGGCTTGTGTGGTCTTCGAAGGCACAACCGATCATCTCTTGTTTTTAGCTGAGGTCAGGTAGGTTAGGACTCATCTTGTCTATTTAATTAGTCAATTGATCAAATCATAGTCTCAAGCCACCTTTTTTGCTTTATTAGCTTAGTTTAGCCTTATTTTCATTTCCTTTCTTCTTGGCCTAGATTGAGTCGCTCTAACTAATCCCAGTACATGAAACCTAACTCCCAGTGGACGACACCTCGAGTACTCAACGGTACAACCTTGCATTTGGGGTTATAAATTTAAAACTCAAATTCTTCCCATTAATCAAATCCGACAGAAATCACCGGACACGATGGCGGGGGAGTGGGAGAAAGTCATATACATGCCACCATGTCTGTTGCTCTTCTTCGGTGAAATAGAGTTGCAGATTGGTTGCCTTATGCAAAAAAGGGTCCAAAAATGGTGCGATGGAGGGGCTTGACTTGTGAGTTACGGGCTATGGCTGTGCCATGGTCTTCATCTTCAATATGAGATCAGCATGTTTGCAGGTTGAGAGGTAGAAATCGACATGAGAAGAGGTGGGGGAGAGAGCGAGCACGTGTGGCTGACAGTGGTCGCCTAGTTGGTGAATGGCCATTGTTGAGGCGGCGATTAAGGTTTGCAGGGTAACATGAGGCTGAGTTGTCAGTCTTCTACTTATTCCACTCCAATGACTCCACGGCTGTTTCTCTTCTCTTGCTTTCTAGTCATGGACTCGTGGGATTAGCCCAAGTAGGGCGGCTGGGAGGTCGAAGTTAGAGGGATCAAACATTTCAATTGTATTAGATATTTTAAACGTTAGATAAATCTAAATGTTTTTGCATTTGCTAAGTGGGAAATTGAGTATTAGATGTACAAAGGAGATATATTATTGTAAATTTTTTGGAATTTTTATAATTTTTATAAATTGGTTTTGTTAAATAAAGTGGTTTAGATGCTGCATATTATCTTATTAAAAATGATAAACTATACTCCCATAGAAGAAACGTATGTCAAGGCCGAATTCTTTGATAAGTGCTTCAATATGCTTCATTTTTGGGTCATTTTGTGGCACTTTTTCGGGACTTCATGGACTTTAGGTTATAATTTATGTTCCTATTCTTGTTTTATGCTTGGATATAGTTCTATGATGACTTTTGTAGGATTTTAGACAGTTTGACCTAGCAATTAACCCTCATTTGAGTGCATATTGGCCCACCACGGAGGTAGCCTAAGTCCTATGCTCGTGGAGCAAGAGAAGAGCAGAAGATTTCAATTCCAGTAAGAACCACGGTCTACCCATGGTGGCCTCCACGGACCGGGGTGATCCTATAACTGCGACCCTCTTCATCTTCCTTCGTTGTGCGGCTAAAGATGCTCGGTTTTTGTGTTTAAAAGGGATGTCTTTTAGCTAAAAAAGGGGAGATCCATCCTCGTCTCACCACTACTCTCTCATACAACTCTTATAAGTTTGAATTGTTAGTTTATTTTTGGGAGCAAAAAGAGAGAATTGAAGGGAGAATTTTGCTTTTGAAGGCTTAGAGATCGTGGCACCATTAGAGGACTGCCATTGTTGTAAAGCTTCTTTCCCTTTGAATTTATCTTTGAACTCTTGTGTAAGTTGAATTTAAATATGAGTGAGTAGTTTTATTTAATCTATGAATTTGTTAGCCATAGTATTGTAGTTGGATCCTTAATTTCTATAATCTTGTGCTTACTACATGATTGGAATGATTTATTTCTATCTTGAGATTGAAATGTTGTAAATAAAGTTTGGCCAATTTTGCTTGCTTATATTAGGTAGTGGAGTAAAATACTGAAAAGTGAAACTCACTATTAGATCACCTTGATAGAACTTGACTTAGCAAAACTCAAGAGAGAATTGCATGTTAAGAGGAGACTTAGCATTCATAAATCTTCAACCTAGACTAAATCAAGGACACTTGAAAGAGTATTAATTGAATTTCTTTGGGCAATTTAATTTATTTTGAAAGAAAGAATTAATTTTAACTCAATTGTAGTTCCTTGAATGATCCAATCCATGGAAAGTGTATGCTTAACTCTATGATCTAGCTCTTTACTTGGCAAATCGTATCCCTAAATGGTTTACTTTGATTGAATTTTTAATGAGATAGTAGGTATATTTAAATCAACTCATTGATAAGATTGATTGTTTGGCATTTTCAATAGGACATTAACTCGATGGATTACTATGGTCCCTAAGGACGATCCTTTAATCTAAACTACAACACCCGTCCGCTTGCAGCATATCAAGTTTTTGGCATCGTTGCTGGGGACTAAGTTGTTAACTATTGAGTTAATTTACAAAATTGACTAAGAGTTTTACTTTATTTTCCTTTTCTTTTTCGATTGCATTGGTAATATTGGTGATTGTGCTTGTAGGAATTTATCCTTTTATGCGAAGTCCACTTCAGTACAAACCCGATTCTGAGATTGAGAGGACTTTTCGTTTAAGGAGGAAGAAGCAAAGACTTGAGAAACAAAGACGCAAAGCTCAAGAGACTCACCAACTATGGCGGGAGGAGGAGGTGAGCAAAGAAGGACACTTTAAGATTTGATTACCCAAGAAGTCTAAGGCATTGCCTCAAGCATTGCTCATCCTAACGTGTAGGCAAACAATTTTGAGCTCAAGCTGACTCTTATTTCCATGGTGCAACAATCCTAATTTGACAGCACCCTATTGGAAGGCCCTAACTTACACCTCTTGGTCTTTTTAGAAGTGTGTGACACATTAAAGCTCAATGGAGTATCTACGATGCCATTCAATTACCGTTATTTCCCTTTTCACTTAAGGACAGGGTAAGAGCATGGCTTCATTCTTTGCATCCTAGATGCATCACCACATGGGATGAGCTTACTAGAGTCTTTCTTGTCAAATTCTTCCTACCAAGCAAGACGCCAAGCTTAAGGAACCAAATCACTACCTTTACCCAAAGGGATGATGATACGCTCTATGAGGCTTGGGAGCGGCTCAAAGACTTGTTATAGTTGTGCTCTCACCATAGCCTT
This sequence comes from Stenocereus thurberi, assembly GCA_002740465.1. Lineage (NCBI taxonomy): Eukaryota > Viridiplantae > Streptophyta > Magnoliopsida > Caryophyllales > Cactaceae > Stenocereus > Stenocereus thurberi. Next base: position 9,842 of record NCQT01085235.1, on the reverse strand, counting down.
CAAAGATAGATGATTATTCAAGCGTTCTATAATGGAGTGACCCAACCTATAAGGTCCACTTTTGATGCAGTGGCTGGAGAAACCTTGATGAATAAGACTAAGGATGAGGCCTACAATTTGATTAAGTAAATGGCGCTTAACAATTTTCAATGGTCCAACGAATGAGGCCAACCCAGGCATGTTGAAGGTAAGCTTAAAGTTGATGCACTTACTTTAGTTAATGCTAAAATAGATGCTATGACTCAAAGGCCGGAATGCTTAAATGTGAATGCTATGAATTCTAGTGCCACTCCCCCATCATGAGAAATATGTGGTTCCATTGACCACTTGACTAATAATTGCCAAGTTGGGAGTCCTTTTGCCCAAGACACTAGCGACAAAGTCAAATATGTCAATAATGTTAACCAAAGATAGACTAATAACCCTCATTTTAATACTTACAATTCGGGTTGGATGAATTACCTAAATTTCTTACATGGGCCTAACTCTTCCATCATGCCCCAAATGAATGCTATGTAACCCCCCGGATTTCAAAGACCTTCCTTTCCCCACCAAGCTTCCCAAAAGTCCAACCTAGAGGCTATAATGGACAGTATGCTTTTGGCATAACAAAATCAAGATGAGTATATATAAGCAATTAGTCTCTAAAATTAACATGCTTACTACTCATAACAGGATGTTGGAAGCTCAAATTGCCCAACAAGCTAGTTGTTCATCTATACCCCCTAGTGGACTTGCAAGTAAACTAGAGCNAAATCCTAGGGAGAAATGCAATGCCATGATCCTAAGAGGGGTTAAACAACTTGAGGGACCTAAGGGGGTAAGCATGATGAGTCTTTGCATGATGAGCATGGTGATAATGTTGAGATTGTTGAAAAAGAGGTCTCTATTCCCTTACTGATTTGCATGATGATGATGATGATGTTGTGAAGGATACTAATGTGGTTCCTAAAGACCCTAAGTAAACTTCCCTCAAATCTTACACTCTGCCTTTACCATTCCCTTAAATAATGGCTAATGCTAAGCTTGATTTGCAATTTGGGAAGTTTTTAGAGGTCTTGAAGAAACTCTACATTAATATCCCATTTACTGATGCCTTTTCTCAAATATCTTCTTATGCAAAGTTTTTGAAAGAGATTGTGTTTAATAAAAGAAAGCTAGAAGAGCATGAGACTAT
>NCQT01085221.1:1298-12198 GCA_002740465.1 Stenocereus thurberi | reverse complement strand
ACTGGTAATAAAAATGAAATTGTACAAATAATACATTAATATAATTATCTTCGATGAGATTTCAGATTTTAAAAGTGAAGCATGAGTTATATTATTGTTGGATACATTTAATTGTCAACAAGAAAATCTTGAAAATAAATAATAACATTGTCATGTCATGCAAATTTGGGCATTTAAATGCAACACGCGAGGATAGCAAAAATGGCAGATCAAAACAATAAACAAGTGGACAATGTAAGAACGGCAAGTAGGGGGGGGGTCCTTAAAGGAAGCAACATACACTGTTGTCACATAGTATAAGCTACTAAATAATATTGATTTTTAATGCACAAGGCTCAGTTATAAATATATCCGATGGCAAAATTCTGAATATATATAAAATAAAATAAGTAATCATGCCGTAACAAACTGAAGATCAGATCAAATAAAAGTCAGTCTCGACCGGGACTAGATCGAAATCAGATGAAACCGGATCGAAGTAGACCAATCAATAGTTGATGAGGAAATGCCTCTGGTTAATAGCTAAAGATCTCCAACTATATTTTGGCTAATTTCAATACTCATACGACAATTGTGTAGGAGCAAAATAAACAAACAAATTATTGAAATTTTGCAGTGAAAGAAGCAAGAGTTTCGGAGCTGAAAAATGTAGCCAATTACTGAAAAACAATCAGTCTTCGGTCTAAAACAAGGGAGAATTCTTGGAATTTCTTCTGTAATGGTGGAAACTATCAACAACAAAGAGGAGAGAGGGAAAAAACATAAATAAAGGAAGTTAAATAAGAATTGATAACGGAATGAATGTTTCAAAACTTATTTTTAGTGGAAGTCTAGGACTAATAGCGTATCTTTAGGAGTGAAATTTTCCTTGACCAAAAAACTTCCTTGAACTCCTATAAATAGAGGCATCATTTGCCATTGCAAACAACAACAACAAAAAATACAACTAAGTGAGAGAAATACTTGAGAGGAAACCATCGTGAATTGCTGAAGGAGTTCAACCAAAATTAGGTGAGAGTTATACTTTGTACACCATTCGAGTAGGTGAGACATTGAGTGTATATCCTCTAAATTATCTAGATGAGATACACCTGCAATCCTATTATAAAATAGAGGAAGTATTTTTGGATTAATAGTTCAGGTTTTTACCTTCACGCAAAAATTTAGGTGTCCTTATCTATAATTTTTTTTATTTTTAAATTGTCATTTTAATTCACAAAGGGGAAAAAGAATACGCTTCCGCATTAGCAATCCACCTTTTCAAGTTTAAGTTAATAGTTGAAAGACTCCCCTTACCTTGCCCAATAAATCAACATGGGGGTTGCTGATATTCAAACTCGAGATGTCTTACTCAAAAGGCTCTAATACCATATTCGAGAATCAACTCAACAAGAAACTTAAACTTGAAAAGGTGGATTGCTAATTCAGAAACAAACTCTTTTCCCTCTTTGTACCAAATAGGTGGTTAAAAAGATAAAGAAATATTTTTATGTGGAAAGCCTTCCAAAACAACAATAAAAATCACGGGATTATCAGTCCAAAAATACTCCCATTATTTTATAGTACGATTGCAAATATATTACCTCTACACAATTTAAAGGGTATATACTCAATGTCTCATTCACTTGGGTAATATGCAAATGATAATTCTTAGCTAATTTTGGTGGAACGCCCTCACCAATTCTCGATGGTTTCCATTGAAGTATTTCTCTCACTTGGTTGTATTTTTTGTTACTGTTTGCAAAGACAAATAATGTTTCTATTCATAAGAGCACATGGAAGTTTTTTACCAAGGAAAAGTTCACTCTGAAAGATATGCTATTAGTCTTAAACTTCCCCAAAAATAAATTTTGAAACACTTCTTCCGTTATCATATCTTCTTTAACTTCCTTTATTTTTGTTTTTTTCTCTCTTCTCTTTATTGTTGACAATTTTACCGATTTAGGAAGGAATCCCGACAATTAATAACCAAGGTGCTAGCGTGCTACCGATCAAGAGGTTTGAAATTGTTGCACTGATGTTGGTGTAGTATTCCCCAATTAAGTCAAGTAGAAGGAGAATCTTTGAGATTCCTTCCTTAATCAGTCGAAATTGTCAACAATAAAGAGGAAAGGGAAAAAAAAAACAAAAGCAAAGGAAGTCAAAGAAAGATTAATAACGGAAAATGTTTCAAAATTTATTTTTGGAGGAAGTTTTAAACTAATAGCATATCTTTCAGACTGAACTTTTCCTTGGTTAAAAAAACTTCCATAAACTTCTATAAATAGAGACATTATTTGTCTTTGCAAACAATAATAAAAAATACAACCAAGTGAGAGAAATACTTGAATGAAAACCATCGAGAATTAGTAAAGGCGTTCCACCAAAATTAGCTGAGAATCATCTTTTGTATACCATCCGAGTGAATGAAACATTGAGTGTATATCATCTAAATTGCCTATAGGAGATATATTTGTAATCCTACTATAAAAATAGTAGAAGTATTTTTAGACTGATAGTTCCATAATTTTTACCTTTATTTTGGAGAGTTTTTCACATAAGTAGGTCTTCTCATCTACAATATTTCTTTATTGTTTTAACTACCTATTTTACATAAAGAGAAAAAAAAGAATCCACTTTTGCATTACCAAATTGCCTTTTCCCAACAAAGCCTATCTAGTTCGAAAAGTATAAAATCATTCAAATTTAAAAGAAGATTTATTACCTTAGTTTTTGATGAACAAATACGACTAACCTGGATTCCGGAATTGACTATCGGGAATAGCCCACGTCAGTAGTGATGTTTGGCGGCTACTAAAGTCACCTTAAAGTTCACGTCCTAGACCCCAAACCCACTGGTGATGGTAGGGTAGCCATGAGAGGGGAGGAGAGAGTATGTAACTTCTGTTTTAATTAGTGTGTTTAATTGACCCCCCTAAAACGTCCTTATATAGATTGGTGGAACAATTAGGTTAGCCGCCGTAAGCAGTCTCAGTGACCGTCGGGTCTAAATTATTAGGCCTGGCCAACAGTTTTAAAAGTTTTTTTTAAAAGATTTTTTTAGTTCTTTCTTTTTTAAGCGTACGCATAGAAGTACAACCTATTAATCTCACTAAACTGATATCTAGAGCACTCTTGCAAGCCTTTTGTCCCACGTTAAAAGATTAGGAGAGTATTATACAGTTTATAAGTGGTATAACAAGCTTACTTCAACAACAATTGCTTCTTGTTTTGCCCAAGGGGAATTAATGGGTTAACAACGACCAGTTTCTGGTTGAACGTCTAGATGCTAGACTTGTTGGCCAATGGGCTAACGACCTCATCCGTTGGGCCCTGAATTACAAATACTACCAGGCCAAACTTTAAGTTAAGTAGCAGTGGACCACGCCAGTTACTCCACTCCTTGTGAGTAAACTACAGGTACTAGATCGCGTGACCACTGCTACGACCGCCAACCCGAGGGATTATCCATGGACCTGACCAAGACACACCATTGAATGAGAATCTTGCTGGGGACCTTTAATTAACTTCAACTCTCGTCATTGTTATTCTTAATTGCGTTGAATTATCATTTCATATAGAGTTGGAAAATCTGACCGACACGAAGCCGATGTGAAGTTGCTGAGAGAAACACAAACCCGACTTTACCCAAACCGATTTCGATCTGAAGTAGACATGATTTTGTCATTTAGCGCGAAAAATTAGTTATTTTTCAATTTTCGCTAAATTTAAGCTATTTTCAATGCCGAAATGAAATTGATTCCCTTATTAAATGAGCTGACTCGGCTCGACATATTTTCCAATTCTAATTTTATATAATCTAATTTCTTAAAAGATACCTCCACCCTTTCTACGCTACCCAAAAAAAAAAAAGAACAATACCATGAACTGTTTCGTGTTCCATTAAAGAGGGAGTATAGAAGCTGAAAAACTTGAACATGAATAAGGGTCTCGCTACGAGGGACGCGTATTGACAATTTGATGGACCTACATGTAACTTGAGTCCCTTAATTTGTAAAATGAAAGAGCCTCCAATGTTTAAGTTCGTTGAATGACAAGAGATTGCGGGGAATGGATCACTTATTTTGAATAAATAAGAAGAATTACTATAATAAAAATTATTCAAAAATATATATTCCGATGCATAAAATGTACTAGTGCATTTGAAAATACGGAAAACAATACCTCAAAATTAGAATATTGATTACAGTAGGTGATCAAACAACAAAGAATATTGGTTAGTAGTTTACTTACGAACAGTTCGATTCGTACTTATAATAGAAATTGTCGCTTGATCATCTTGATAATATCGAGCACCGAGTGGGGCAGGTACCAAGTTAAAGTTCTAAATATCGTACAGGTTATCGTACCCTTTTTTCACTTAGACGAGACATCGGATTTATGTACTGTTGTACCGGACTTGTACCGTTTTGAATTTCAAAAAATTAAAAAAAAACCAAAGTTCAAAAAAATTTGAAATTTTAGCGTACTAGGCGGTATTTAACCGGAAATGTCGATATTGCCGGTTATTTAGCAGTACAGAATTGTATTTACTGGTACAAACCTGGGCAATAACCTGCACCGTTTCTTCACTGGTATGATACTTTTCAGCCGGTACTAGAAGGTACGATACGGTATTCATTACATAGACACTCCGGCAAGTATCACACAAAATTCTTGAGCGTTGGAGGGACCACCGCCTACATTGGGCCGCGCTTGTAATGCTTCAATTATTGGCACATTTCATTTTATAGATGTTGTCTTTTTTGCTCTAATGGATTTTTTATCACTCGTATAAATTTATTTTTGCAAGTCTGTCATGATATTTAATGTAAAACGATTCGAGTAATTTGTATAAAGAAATATATAACACGAGGCAATATACCGATCTCACAATATTTTACGAAATAATCTTGCTAAATACAAATTAAATTTTACTTGTATTCTTTCATCAAAAAACAAATTCTCTATGTATTCAAAAAGGATCATTCTACTTGAATTTTGTTGATATTTACAACTTTGACTACTAAAATATGTTTTTTGATCTTTGACTGCCTGTGAATTTAAAGCCAAGACAATTACAGTCCTTAAATTGTATGTCGTTCACAAAACTTAATTCAATACTTTATCTAAAAAGATATAAATTAAGTATTAAATCATTTGAACTAACATACATTGACAGAATAATGAAACTGACTTAAACACAACACTTTATTTATTAAATTTTTTATAGTTTTGCCTATTTTGAAAATTAGAAACTTTACGAGACCATTTTTAGTGTACAGCAGTATACCATTTGTTGCTTTGCGATCGTGATGGTGATTGGTCAAGTAATGCTTGCTAAGTTCAACTTTGGAACTCAAAAATATTGTGCACTACACCTTTTTAGATAAAGGTAAATAGTTAATGCATGCTTCTTTATGTTTTTTTGCTTTTGTGGTACCTAATTAGGCTATAAGCCCCAAAAAAAAAAAAAAAATTTTGCTTCCCTTAACTAAGATGTGTTTATTAATATATTTTGATGAAAGATAGAAAAAGGGATTGGTCAATTGATATATTCATCATATTATATTTGAATTATCTTAATATCTATATTGTTTAAATATGTTGTGATTCTAAGTAAATATCGACATGCTAGTACATATTGCTTAATTGACTTGATATAAGTTGCCACAATATCTTGAGATGATTTAGAATTTAAATTTGAATATGTGATCTTTCGTGATTGAAATTTGATTATGAGATGATGATTCTATATTTGGTGATTCAAATTCGAATATCTTGCGATATAATATTTTGACAGATTGTGCTACAAAATAAACAACCTTCTAGATGATTCTCTCAACCAAGATCTTCTGCCCAAAAAAAAAAAAGAAAATTAGCCGTTGGAGATCAAAAGAAGAACGCTGAGCAAAACTGCGAAATTCAAGGGCTTGAAAGACTGGGTTTAAGGTCTTGAAACGATATGGAAGACTGACTTTCCTAGATTGATGCAATTGTCACTTGTCCAATGTTCCTTCAACCTCTCCAACATCTCTTGGCTATAAAAATGAGAGGAATTGGCAGCTGGAAAAGACACAAGAATGAGCACAAATGACAATACTCACTTGCATACATTGAGCCTTGATTTACTATTCATTCAATTAAGTTGTGTTGTTCAAAGTTGTAATTGGATGGGACTATAGAGTTGAAGAATCAACTCTACCAAACCTTGTTGAGAGTGTCAACTTGTAACTTGAAACTTAGAGTAGGTGTACTCTAGAGTTGTGTAATTCACCCTAATAAAATTTGGCTAATCCTAGAGTTAAGGAACTCTAGGCGGGGACTAAATCTGGTTGAGGCTAACCTCGTTAAAAAATACTTGTATTTTGTCCACATTTATCTTTCCGGCCTTCATTTCTATTTTGATTATTTTATAACTTTGATCATTACCCTATTCACCCCCTCTAGGGTGATTTAACTAACTAAATTGGGCAAACAATTGGCATCAGAGCTAGTACTATTTTTGAAAGACTTTACTATCTAATAGTTCGATCCCATGACTAGTTATAATTTTGACTCTGATTGTCCTTCACTTTTTAAAGGCACTAATTATTTTTTGTGGCAAGAAACAATGAGACTTTATATCAAGCACAATGACCTCGATTTTTGGAAGATCATGGTCAAATGTCCAATAATTATTGAGAAATTGGAAGATAAATATATTGAAGAGGACCACAAGTGGATATTCAAAAATTTTAAAGTTATACACATTTTATATTGTGCTCTTACGATTGATATTTATGAGTTTATATCACATTGTGATAAGTCAAGAAAATTTGGGAGACTCTTTATTATTTGTATGGTACTGATCAAAATGTGATGTTAAGAAAATTTGTGGGGCAGGATGAAATGATCATGGATGAAAATGTTAAGCAAATTGAGGTTCAACTACATGAAGAGGAAGAATACAGAAGTAGTGATCCAATTCAAGGCGTCATACATAATGATGTCAAACATGCCCAAATTGAGGAGTTGCTTGAAAATGGTGAGAAAAATAAAGATTTTTGCTCTTCATCCATTCTCCAAAGTGCTAAGTATGAGGTAAAATCTATGCTTGAATTTTCGCATAATATTTTATCTTCAAATTGTCATATTCTTGATTATTTAAATACTACACCTAATTTTCAACTTTCAAAAATTCTTGAATGTGGTGTTGAATCAAGAAAATGTATTAAGATTGAGGGAAAGAAAATTTTTATTTCATTAGTTTTTCTTACTTCTCACAATTTTGAATCTAAGAAGAAAAGAATATCAAAATTTGTTTGAAGCGTTTCATTTTTGAATTGTGGGAAGTATTAACTCGTCATTTAGGTACTAATAATGAAATTTCATTAGCATTTAAAATCCTCCTGAAAATTCAAGTGGAAAAGAAAAAATGGAGGTTTGCAACGGGATATGGTAAGTTATGGTTTGCCTGAAGTTAAAATAAGATAAGTCCACTTGTTGTGTCATTATCTAAATTTCAAGCCCCTGAAATACAGTCTAAGGCCTTGAAAATTAGGCAGAATCTAGGATGTTATTACTTGTAAATACTAAAATTCAAGGACTAGAATTTTGATGTCAACATCTTGAGTAGTGGTAGTAGTTGGATTCTTGCTAAACATAAGGCGATGTTACTTTGCATGATCCACTTCCTATTTATGGCATTTTGATTTCAAAATTTTGAAGTTTAATTTACTTATCTATCTTTGGAATGTGAGCATGATTAATATTCTATTATATTCTATGCTATTATGACATGTAATTGTTTTTATGTTTAGATGATATCTTATATGTGATCTTTTTTTTTGGGTCCATAACTGTTATGATCTCTAATATTCACATACATGATGTTGCTTATTTCTATAAGGAAAAAATTGTATTACTTGATTATTCTGCTATAACCTTGCTTTATTTTTGAAGGGAGAGAATTGATGTATTAATGCTCTTATGTGCATCTACATGTTCTCCGTAAGAATATTAAGTTAATGTATGCCAGCATATATGATTAACCTTGATGTTAGTATTTCCTCTATATCATTTATATGAGTGCTATATTGAGGCGGAGCACGTCTACTTGCCATTAATGTGTCAAGGGAAAGATATACATATGTATCAATTTGCTATTTGTATGTGTTGTAAAAAAGGGAGTGAGTTATTTTGTGTATCTCAATTACTTATATTTTATATATCGTAGCATCACTTGCTAAAACTATGCATAATCTTGATTATTGATTCTTTAAGGGGGAGTTAGTTTAATTTGGGATATAATCTTATGTTTTATTTGATATTGAGTTTTTCCATAAATTAAGAGGGAATCCTCTTTCTTAGTACTTATGCTCTTATTGGATAAGTGAAGGTATAAGTGTAAGGTCGTAAGTATTGCATATGAAAAATGCATTTTGGATTTCTCCTTCTTATGCAACCTTTTTGATGAAATACAAAGAGGGGAAGAAATATTAGGGTAAGCTAATCTATTTTGCGAACACATGGGTAAGTTCATAAGATCTATTTTTACAGGGTTTTGTCTTTCACAAAAAAAAGGGAGATTGTTAGCTTCTCTTAAGCTTAAGATGTGTTTATTAATGTATTTTGATGAAAGACAAAAAAAAGGATTAGTCAATTGATATATTCATCATTTTATATCTGAATCATCTTAATATTTATATTGTTTAAATATGTTGTAATTCTAAGTGAATATTATATCCAAAAAATCAAGGCTCTACCAAACCTTGTTGAGGGTGTCAACTTATAACTTGAAACTTAGACTAGGTGTACTCTAGAATTCCTAATAAAATTAGATTAATCCTAGAGTTAGGGAACTCTAGGCGGGGACTAAGCCTGGTTGAGGCTAAACTCATTAAAAAATACTTGTGAATTTTGTCCACCTTTATCTTTCCGCTATTCATTTCTATTTTGATTATTTTGTGACTTGATTACCACCCTATTCATCCCCTCTAGGATGGTTTAACTAGACCTGGCAAACGAATCATTCGATTCGGGTATGGGTCGGGTCCAGCTCAGGTTGGGTCATGTTCGGCTTAAATGACATTTCGGGTCATTTCGATTTGGGTCGGGTATGGTTCGGTTTGGGTCGATTTCGGGTCAACTAATTTTTGGTCAAATACGCTCGTCATGCCAAAACAAGCAACTTTATGGAAAATTTCGGGTCGAGTATGGTTTGGGTCGGTTCAATTCGGGTTTCAGGTCCACTTTCGGGTGAGCATATTTCGGGTGTAGGGTTGGGTATGGGTCCGGGTCGTTCGGTTTGGGTCTCGGGTCAATTTTGTCAGGTCTAAATTTAACTAGCCAATTCGGGCCAACAAAATTTATGCCAATTATAAACATATACGAAAGCCACTTTAAATAGATTGCTTTTGCAAGTTGTTACTACTAGATGAAAAATGTCTTATTTTGACGGACATTTACGCTGTCAAAAATTTTGACGGAAACTTTAACGGAAAGGTGATCATTTTGACGGACACATTGTGCACGCAGATCTCGAAGTGAATTTTGACGGAGTGTTTTACAATTTTAACGAAGTCTCGGTCAACATTAAAAAATACTGTAGCAATTTTTAGGGGACCCGTTAAAATCACTAGCAAATTCAAAATTCTGCCAAGTGATTGTGACGGCCTCGTCAGAAGCTCTAAAAAGATTCCATCCGCTTGCAAAAATTTTGAGCGGAAATCGATGACCGCAGTGGGAGCGTTTGTGGCTGCCGGTGACGATGCTTTTCCGGCGACGTCGTTTAGGGTGGTTGGTGTTCTGGGCAGAGGTGTGTTATGATGCCATAGATGCTGCAATTTCCGGCGAAAATTCGGGTTGGTTGCTGTGGTGGGTGGTGGCGTTTGTCGCGGCCGATCACAGTGCAATTCACGACGACATTGTTCAGGGTGGTTGGTGTTCTGGGCGAATGTGTTTATTGTGGCCAAGCCGGCTTTGATTATCGGCGAGATTGATCTGGGCACTGGTTGCAGGCGAGACCACTCTCAGGCAAAGCTTGGCCGCGAATTGCTCATGCAAGTTGAGTGTCATTATTTTGTTAATTAATCGAAAGTAGTAATTAATTATTTTTTTTTCTCACAATTACTTGATGTTGTGAGTTATTGCTATTAGGAAAGATAGAAATAACTAAAACAAAGCCCTAGAAACTTAACAGCACTAGATATATTATGAAAGTTCCACAATTTCGACACGGCATGAGGATTAGCATTGGAAGTACCCAAATTCAACCAAAATTGGTGGACTGAAAGGAAGAAGGAGAGTGAAATGCGTGAAGAAATAGAGTGTGCTAATGAGTACAACAATAATCACGATCACTGGCCTTGATTGATGTTGAGAGAGAGTGGGGATAGAGGGGAGAGAGAGAAAGAGAGAGATGCAGAGTGGTGGGACCCATGAGCAACTACTGTTCCCATCGACGAAAAGAGCAGCCTAGGGAAGACTCAAGAACATGGACAACCAACAGAAGTAAAAGTGAATAGATTTTGATTTTAATTTATTAGGCCTTCTTCTAAGTTCATTATCAATAGTTTATCTTGAAATTTTGTTGATTTAGGGCTAGAGTTTGTTTTTTGTTTAATAAGATTGGAATATAATTTAACTCGATCGGAAATGAAATTCATATATACGGTAATTGTTTTGATTTTAATATTGCATGTTTGGCTCTATATATATGTGTGTGTGTATATTTGTTTTGATCAAAGCAATCTATAAATGATAAAATTGACTCTAAATGTATTTGTCTATACAAGCTATGTAGGAAATATTTGTTGAAAACCCAAGTTACCTCAAATGTATGATTTCGGATAAAAAGTATATAATCGACAACAAGTATGTAATCGAGTAATTCTATTCTTAGATATAAATTTTAAAAAATGGTGAAGCAGACAACGTA
>NCQT01085195.1:0-17684 GCA_002740465.1 Stenocereus thurberi | reverse complement strand
CTGAAGAAGAGCAAACCCACCGGAAGAAGAAAAACGAAATTGGACTGCTGAACCGGGTTCACAGGTAGTTTCTGGCCAGTTTTGGGACTAAGTTTAAGCTTATCAAAAGTGAGTATGATTCGGTTTTCAGGCCATGGGGGGTAACTTTGGGATGTGTATAAACTCCCCCCACAAAGAAATCANNNNTATGATATGTTTAAGTAAGGCAATTAGGCTTAAACATTTTACCACGCAGATTAGGGCCTAATCTGACCGGTTTGGAAAAAGTCCTTGATCTCTCATCCTCTTGTGGGTGTGATTGAAAACTAATACTTCGACCTGAAAGTAGACATTTTGAGGATTCCAAAAAGGTAAAATTCCAAGACTTAAACCACCATTAAGCTTAGGAAATCATATACCCAAAACCGGGAATATTCTGACCCTACTGGATAGTTTTGACACCTTGGGTTTATTGGCTAATTTGAGAGGGTAAACGAAGTCCAAATGGGATGAAACTTATTTTGTTGTAAAGATGACTTCTCAAAATTCAATCCCAATGTAAAATATTGGACTTAAACCTTAAAGGGGTTGACGTAATTAACCTCTCAAAACCGGGTTTGCTGCTGGAAGCAAACCATGACCTACTGTTTTTATACTTAAACAAAATTATGATGATTTATTCATCCTTTAGCCTTCAAAATATGATTACCTTTGTTCATTTGAGTTTCCAAATTAAGGGGCATGGAGGGATCTCCATCACATAGCATTGTATTAGGCATCAAAAAATATCGGAGAATAGCAAAGTATCAGCAAGCATCACACAAAATCACCGAAGAGCTTACTAACTTTCTCAACTCATTCCTGTACTCCTTCTCTCAAATAGCCTTCTCCATCTCCCTTGTACTCCATCACCAAGAGTTTTGATTCAAATCCTTATATTAAGTTTTATCAATTCAAATAAAAGTAAGTTTTTATTTATCTGTTTTGTTCATCTCAATTTCATTATTTCCAATTTCAGTTTAATTATCATTTCAAAATTATGCGTTGCATAACATCAATTTGCTACTCCGCTCCCCTGTTACATTAATCTCACATTTAGGCCTTCACTATTGTCCGCCTAGGTCGATCCTTGTCCCATTGGTATCAGAGCAAAGTTTGTCTATTTAGTTAGTGTCTAGCCATTACCAGCGTTAGTCAGTTGTTGGTCAGCCCCGGTAAGTCCGTTGATCAACCGTGTGTTAGGTGGTCCCGGTAGAGTGGTGCCAATGGTCCCAATAGAATGTGCATGACTCCTAACTAAGTGTTCAAATATAACTCAGATAGCCTCTTGGGTTAGAGATCATCTTAGTTAAGGTAGTAGTAAGAACTCAAATGTGGTTAATAGGAAGGAAGTTAGTTGTCAAGTTGATATTTCTAGTTGAAAAATTCCTAAACTGATAATAGAAGAGCCTGATGGTATAATACTAATAAAATTAATTCAAGCAGAGAAAAAGGTTCGTCTTTAAGATTGTTAGAAAATATGAAACTCCCTCGAACTTCATATTCAATGCCTTCTAGGTCATCTAATTATGATTATTTGAAGGACAATCAATTAGAAGATACTCAAAAAATTTATTATAAAGTTCTAGCTGAACCAATAGATGAAGCTATTTCATCCATAGGTTCACCAACTTACTTAATTATGCAACCCCCATCGTTTTCTTCACTTAATGTCATTTCAAAGCCCTTTGAAGTCAATAAAGATTATTTACGATAAAATTTCGATTCAATAGAGAATAAAGCCAAAAGAGAATGGTTCCTTTCATATTTTGATTTAAATGCACAATCATTCATTAGGCAAGAGTGGTATTCATTTATGAAAAGACATAAAGTAAATGTTGCTTTCTTTAATTAGCGGGCTATATTTGCCTCTAATCATAATCTTCTAGACCCATTCTAGGTCAAACAAATAAATACTAATATTAATTTTGCTAAAAAATGGACACTCAAAAATGGTCAAATAATTACTTCTTGTACTCCTCCATTAGAAGAAATTATATTAACTACTCCTAACGATAATATTCCAGCAATTCCATTCAAAACAGGTAGAAATGATTTAGAAAATAGTCAAGTACTCTTAAGTGATATTAAAAAGGTATATCATCAAAATAGTTATACAAATCAAGTATTACATACGGTGTCTCAATAAGTCAATATTGTCTCTACTCAAGTTGAAGCAATTGTTAAAAAATACGAACTTGATTCATTAACTGAAAAATTAGAAAATTTAGATATTAACGATACTAAAAAGATAAGCCAAACTTCTTAGAGGACATTGCAAAACCCCTATTTAAAATAGAACGCTCAAATAAATTAGAACTCCCTGATACTAGTGCTCCTTTAATTCTAAAAATAGATGAAAAATTAAAAGAAGCAGAAACTTCTACTAACAATACAGTTAATATTTTAGAAAAAGATTTATCTCAATCAGATGATGATTTTCAAAATATTAATAAAATATATAAAAAGGAACTTCCATATTATTCCAGGCAAACTCCTCCAGATCTTCATCTTGAAAGTGTTAAAACAATAATTACTGAAAACTTTGCTGGTGATTCAATATATGAATGGACCATTGATGGTTGCAGTGACCATGAAATATTTGTAGCACTCCAATGAATGTTAATTGCTTATACAGCTTATTCAACTAAACGTGCAACAGATTTACAAACTTTTGATTTATTAACCTCTGGATTCACTAGTATACTCAAAAATTGGTGGGAGAATTATATTCAAGGGGATGAACGTAATAAAATTAGAACTCATAGGAATTCTCAAGGACAACCTAACAATATAGAAACATTAATTTATACAATTGTTACTAATTTTTTTGGAAGTCCAAAAGATATTAACGCTGCAACAGATATTCTTTTAACAAATTTAAGATATCCAATTCTCGAATATTACAATTTATACAACGACACATTTTTAACATACCTATTAAAAGGAGAAGACTGTCGTCAACCTTATTAAAAGCAAAAATTTGTTTCAGGATTACCATCTTTATTTTCTCAAAGAATATTTAATAAATTAAGTAAAGTTATCGGTAAAGGTCCAATTTCATTCGAACAAATTACATTTGGTCAATTATTAAGTTTTATTAAAAAAGAACGAAGTTCATTATGCAATGAATTAAAATTACAAGCGAGATATTCAACAGATAAAGCTGCTAAACGAAAAGGATTAGGCTCTTTTTATGAAGCATTTTGCCTTCCAAATTTAGAAACTCAATCTATCAAAAAACAAAGAAAAACTCACATTAGTAAGAACAAACAATATAATACAAGAAATCCAAATTAAAAAAATTAAGTCCTAAAAAGACTACTCCAAAAAAAAAATCGATAATACTAATACTTGTTATAAATGTGGCAAACTAAGTCATTATGCAAAAAAATTGTAAAGTTAAAAAGAAACTAAATGAAATATGTGCAGAACATCCAGGAGTTCAAGAAAAATTAATTTTATTTCTTGAAGTCAAAGATACGCCTAGTCAATTAGAAAATTCATTGTCCTCCTCTGATTATGCAGACAATAATGCCAGTGAATTATACAGTGATTCAAGTAAATATTCATCAGATAATGAGTCCTCAAGATTATGCTATAAGTGTATTAATGTCATAACTACTAATAATAGTGAAAAAGAACTTTTATTAGATTTAATTGAGCAAATTTAAGATATAGAATTAAAAAAAGGGTATTTACAAAAACTCAAAAGTATCTTAATAAAAGAAGACCGTTTAGAACCTCCTCATAAGGTAAGTATCAATGAAATATTTAAAACACGTGAGATTCTAAATATTTTAAAAGTAGTTAATATTCAAGACTTAAAAAACAAAATTAATATTTTAAAAGAACAAATTAAAAATTTACAAAAAGATTTATGTTCATTATAGATAAAAGATCTCGAATTAGACATAAGATTAGCATTAATAGAAAATAGACCTTCTTCTTCAAACATTCAAATAGAAGATATCTCTACTGATCAACAATTTGTTTCAACTATTAATCAAATAAAATTTCAAAAATGGTATATTCAAATTACGCTTAAAATCAAAGATAGCTTTGAATTCAATACTATTTCGCTATTAGATAGTGGTGCAGATCAAAATTGTATAAGAGAAGGATTAATTCCCTCTATATATTATGAAAAAACAAAAGAACGGCTTCATAGCGCTAATGGTATGGTATTACAAATTAAGTATAAATTATCAAATGCTTATATATGCGATCAAGGATATTGTTTCAAAAACTCATTTATTTTAGTAAGAGATATAAGTCAAGAAGTTATTCTTGGAACTCCTTTCATTACTCAAATTTATCCATTTAAAGTAGATCAAATCAGTGTGCATACAGAAATTACGGGAACAATGATATTATTCAAATTTGTTACCCCTGTTAATCAACAAGATTTATCTTTACTACACAATACCTCAATATCAAGACAAATCAATGTAATTGAATGTAACAATCCAAAATACTGGTATAAATTCGAAAGGCTTGAAGTCATTAAATGACTCAATAACGATCAAAGAGAATTGCAAGAAATAAATCAACGACTAGAGAATCAACCATTCTTTTACGCACTCATATTGCCTCAAGATTACCCTCAGATTTCAATGAATTTTACATACAATGGTTAAATGAACATTATCAACTGGCGTGCCAGTGTTATGATCTAGAAAAAAAAATCATAGAATACTGAAAAACTAATCTTAGAATACTCAATACATGCATAGCTGAATATCAAATCATATAGCCTATACCCATTCAATGCGGAGTAAAATATCTTTAAAAAGTTCTAAAAATTTTTTTTTTTTACAATATTTTCACTATGAGTTTTACCATTTCTGACAACAACTATATTTTATTTTCAGCCAACAACATGAACCAAGATAATAGGAAGGAAAGAAAAATTCAAACTTCATAGCAATATGCCATGACATCTAATAATCAAACCCATCCTCAATATTCAATCCCTATTACAAACCAATTCCAAACCATACCTTTTGAAGATGTTCCTCCATTAACCTATGCGCAAGCCTCAAGCAAACCTCCTTCATCCTTTACTCAAACATCTTCTTTTGATTTATCAAAATATTTCACCAAACTAATACGCAATCCTATTGCCTATACTAAATACCGAGAACCTCAATCTCTTCCCGAACTCAATAAACTCATCAAAGCTATTTTTCTTCTAGATTGCTACCATATTCCAGACTCCCCGTTAAAAACACGACAATTTTATGAATTTATCCTGGTTAATTCAAAATCTGTAGAAATTGAACATATTCCAGACAAAAATACTCCAAATTTTATAGTCTATTCCAAATGTCGAATCGTGAAAGTTCTCACAGGAAAAGATTGGTCTACCACATATATCACCAAATCCTTTTCTGTTCCATTTAATCCTTTGGGATATCACTATGTTGATTATCAAAATGTTTGGTATGAAACATTCCTCTACCAACCATTCAATCATTCATGGATCATCAGTTTTGATACAAGACCAAAAATTACATTTCCATTACGGTTTTATGAATGGTAGACTGTCTATGGCAGTTTTCAAAACATATGACCAGAAGAAGTCAAAAAATCATTCCAAATTTGCCACAAATTCTCCGGATCTCATAGAAATCCTATTCCATAAGAAATTTGATATTCTATGGATTTTTTGTTGGTCCTTTAGTATTATGCAATATTATCCACCACCATCATCATTCTCTCTCGTCAGAGAATACAAAATCAAATGGTGGGAAAAATTTACAGTTAACAAGTTCTGCTCCTTAGACGTTGTTCAAGCAAAAATGTTGCATATAGCACAGCAAGTGATTCCAGTAGCACCATGAACTCCCCAAAAGAAGCAAGAGCAATCCTCGAAAGATAAAAACAAAGCTCCCTCATCCAATGAGCTTGATGAACTCCAGTTACTCAAGAAAGAGATCAAATTACTCAAAAAACAAAAACAATTGTTGTTAATATCCAAAGCTACCTCATCAGATTCATCCTCATCCTCTGTTCATTCAAATTATGACCATGGGTGGTCCTTGTGCTCAAGATCCCAATGACTATTGAGTAGATTTTCTACTCTTAGTCTAATTCAAAAAAAAAAAAAACAAAAATGAAAAGAGCCTACAAAGGTCTTGATCTTTGGCAAAAGTAAGGGCCATTATCTCCTTACAAAATTTTATTTTGTAGGATTCAATCATTTCTCACACCACTCAATCTCAAAGGCCTGGGAAAGGGATGTCCAGGGATGTCCAACCAAGATGTCCAAGCCAACTATTTAGACAAGGATCGACCTAGGCAGGCAATAGTGAAGGCCTAGATGTGGGATTAATGCAGCAGGAGAGCGGAGCAGCAAATTGATGTATACAAAATATAATTTTAAAATGATGATTAAAATGAAATTGGGAATAATAAAATTGAAATGAACAAAACAAATTTTAAGAGTAATATGTATATACCATTTTTGAAAATTTATTTGATTAATAGTTGAAACAAATTGTTGATCAGTAGAGATATCTTCTGATTGAATATTTGAAGAAGAAGATTTGTTTTCTATTAATGCTAATCTGGTTTCTAATTCAAGGTCTTTTGTCTGTAATGAACATAAATCCTTTTGTAAATTTTTAATTTGTTCTTTTAAAATATTAATTTCGTTTTTTAAGTCTTGAATATTAACTGCTTTTAAAATATTTAGAATCTCACATGTTTCAAATATTCTATTAATATTTACCTTATGTGGAGGTTCTAAAGAGTCTTCTTTTAGTAAGATACTTTTGAATTTTTGTAAACACTTTTTTCTTAATCCTATATCTTGAATTTGCTCAATTAAATCTAATAAAAGTTCTTTTTCACCATTAGTAGTAGTTATGACATTAATATATTTATAGCATAATCTTGAGGACTCATTACTTGATGAATATTCACTTGAATCACTTTCTAATTCAATGATATTATTGTGTTCGTAATCAGAGGAGGACAACGTATTTTCTGATTGACCAGGCACATCTTTGAGTTCAAATAATGAAATTAATTTTTCTTGAATATCTGGATATTCTGCACATATTTCATTTAGTTTCTTTTTAACTTTACAATTTTTTGCATAATAACCTAGCTTGCCACATTTATAACAAGTATTAGTATTATCGATTTTCCTTTTTGGAGTAATCTTTTTAGGACTTAATTTTTTGTAATTTGGATTTCTTGTATTATATTGTTTCTTCTTACTAATGTGAGTTTTTCTTTGTTTTTTGACAAATGGAGCTTCTAGCTTTGGAAGGCAAAATGCTTCACAAAAAGAACCTAATTCTTTTCGTTTAACGGCTTTATCTGTTGAATATCTCGCTTGTAATTTTAATTCATTGCATAATGAAATTCCTTCTTTTTAATAAAACTTAATAATTGATCAAACATAATTTGTTCAAATGGAATTAGACCTTTACCAATGACTTCACTTAATTTATTGAATATTCTTTGAGAAAATAAAGATGGTAATCATGAAATAATTTTTTTTCCAATAAGGTTGACGACAATCTTCTCTTTTTAATAGGTATGTTAAAAATGTATTTTCATACCAATTGTAATCTTCGAGAGTGGGACATCTTAAATTTATTAAAAGAATATCTGTTGCAGCATTAATATCTTTAGGACTTTCAAGAAAATTAGTAAGAATTGTGTAAATTAATGTTTCTATATTATCAGGTCGTCCTTGAGAATTCATATGAGTTCTAATTTTATTACATTTATCCTCTTGAATATAATTCTCCCACCAATTTTTGAGTATACCAGTGAATCCAGAGGTTAATAAATCAAAAGCTTATAAATCTGTTGCTCGTTTAGTTGAATAAGTTGTATAAGCAATTAACATTCTTTGGAGTATTACAAATATTTTATGGTCACTACGACAATCAATATTCCATTTATATATTGAATCACCAGCAAAGTTTTTAGTAATTATTGTTCTAACACTTTCAAGATGAAGATTTGAAGGAGTTTGCTTGGAATAATATGAAAGTTCTTTTTTATATTTTATTAATATTTTGGAAATCATCATCTGATTGAGATAAATTTTTTTCTAAAATATTAACTATATTGTTAGTCGAAGTTTCTGCTTCTTTTAATTTTTCATCTATTTTTAGAATTAAAGGAGTACTAGTATCTAGTAGTTCTAATTTATTTGAGCGTTTTTCTTTAAATAGCGGTTTTGCAATATCATTTAGGAAGTTTGGCTTATTCTTTTTAGTATCATTAATATCTAAATTTTCTAATTTTTTAGTTAATGAATCAATTTTTTGTTTTTTAACAATTGCTTCAACTTGAGTATAGACCATATTGACTTGTTGAGACACCGTATGTAATACTTGATTTGTATAATTATTTTGATGATATACCTTTTTAATATCACTTAAGAGTACTTGACTATTTTCTGGATCATTTCTACCTATTTTGAATGGAATTGCTGCAATATTACCATTAGGAGTAGTTAATATAATTTCTTCTAATGGATGAGTAAAAGAAGTAATTATTTGAACATTTTTGCGTGTCCATTTTTTAGCAAAATTAATATTAGTATTTATTTCTTCACCTTGGAATGGGTCTGGAAGATTATTATCAGATGCAAATATAGCCCACCAATTAAAGAAAGCGACATTTATTTTATGTCTTTTCATGAATGAATACCACTCTTGCTTAATGAATGATTGTACATTTAAATCAAAGTGCGAAAGAAACCATTCTCTTTTGTCTTTATTCTCTATTGAATTGAAATTTTGTCGTAAATAATCTTTATTGATTTCAAAGGGCTTTGAAATGACATTAATTAAAGAAAACGATGGGGGTTGCATAGTTGAGTAAGTTGGTGAACCTATTGAAGAAGTAGCTTCATCTATTAGTTCAGCTATTAGAGCTTTATAATAAAGTTTTTGAGTATCTTCTATTTGGTTATCTTTTAAATAATCATAATTAGAAGACTTAGAAGGCATTGAATATGAAGTTCGAGGGAGTTTCATATTTTCTGAAGATTTTGAAGATGAACCTTGTTCTTTACTTGAATTAAATCTTATTAGTATTCTACCATCAGGCTCTTCTATTATTTGTTTTGGAATTTTTCAACTAGAAATGTCAAGTTGACAACTAACTTCCTTACTATTAACCACATTTGAGTTCTTACTACTACCTAAACTAAGATGATCTCTAACCCAAGAGATCATCTGAGTTATGTTTGAAAACTTAGCTAAGAGTCACACATATTCTACCGAGACCACTGGGACTACCCCACCGGGGCGGCTGACCAACGGACTTACCAGGGCTGACAAACTGCTGACCAACACTAGTAATGGCTAGACACTAACTAAATAGACAAGTTTGGCTCTGATACCAATGCGACAAGGATCGACCTAGGCAGGCAGTAGTGAGGGCCTAGATGTGGGATTAATGCAGCAGGAAAGCAGAGTAGCAAATTGATGTTACGCAAAATGTAATTTTGAAATGATGATTAAAACGAAATTGAAAATAATGAAATTGAAATGAACAAAACAGATGAATAAAAATTTACTTTTATTTGAATTGATAAAACTTGATACAAGGATTTGAATCGAAGCTCTTGGTAATGGAATACAATAGATATGGATTAGGCTATTTGAGAGGAGTACAGGAGTAAGTTAAGATACCCTAATGGTATTAAAACATGAGCCTCTCCTATTCTATCTTCGTGACCATAAGCTCTACTTTACAACATTCTATGGGCTATGATACAATGAACAAGCAATCTTCATTGATTATCAAGAATGGCATACTTATACTAAAGTATCCTTTTACCAATATCTCAGAATCATCAAAGCCAACAACATGAACCAAGATAATAGGACAGAAAGAAAAATTCAAACTTCTCAGTAATATGCAATGACATCTAATAGTCAAACCCATCCTCAATATTCAATCCCTATTACGAACCAATTCCAAACCCTACCTTCTAAAGATTTTCCTCCATTAACCTATGCTCAAGCCTCAAGCAAACCTCCTTCATCCTCTACTCAAACATCTGCATTCGATTTATCAAAATATGTCACCAAACCAATACGTAATCCTGTTGCGTATACTAAATACCGAGAACCTCAATCTCTTCCCAAACTCAATAAATTTATCAAATCTACTTTTCGTCCAGATTGCTACCATATTCCAGACTCTTTGTTAAAAACACGACAATGTTATGAACTTATCCTGGTTGATTCAAAATTTATAGAAATTGAACATATTTCAGACAAAAATACTCTAAATTTTATAGCCCATTCCAAATGTCGAATCCTCAAAGTTATTACAGGAAAAGACTGGTCTACTACATATACCACCAAATTCTTTTCTATTCCATTTAATCCTTCAGGATATCACTATATTGATTATCAAAATGCTTGGTATAAAATATTTCTCTACCGACCATTCAATCATTCCTGGTTCATCAGTTTTCATACAAGACCTGAAATTACACTTCCATTATGGTTTCACGAATGGTGGACTATCTATGGTAGTCTTCAAAACATATGGCCAGAAGAAGTCAAAAAATCATTCCAATTTTATTCCAAATTTGCCACAAATTCTTCGGATCTCACAAAAATCCTATTCCACAAGAAATTTGGTATTCCATGGATTTTTTGTTGGTCCTTCAGTATTATGCAATATTATCCACCGCCAGCATTATTCTCTCTTGTCAGAGAATACAAAATCAAATGGTGGGAAAAATTTGCAGTTAACAAGTTCTGCTCCTTCGATGTTGTTCAAGCAAAAATGTTGCATACAACACAGCAAGTGATTCCAATAGCACCATCAACTCCCTAAAAGAAGAAAGAGCAATCCTCAAAAGAAAAAGGCAAAGCTACCTCATCTAATGAGCTTGATGAACTCCAGTTACTCAAGAAAGAGATCAAATTACTCAAAAAAACAAAAACAATTGTTGTTAATATTCAAAGCTGCCTCATCAGATTCATCCTTATCCTCTGTTCATTCAAATTATGACCATGGGGTGGTCCTTGCGCTGAAGATCCCTGTGACTATTGAGTAGATTTTCTACTCCTAGTCTTATTCTCCAAAAAAAAAAAAAAAACAACAAGAGCATGCAAAGGTCAAGACCTTTGGCAAAAGTAAGGGCCATTATCTTCTTACAAAATTTTATTTTGCAGGATTCAATTATTTCCCACCCTACTCAATGTCAAAACCCCGGGAGGGGATGTCCAAGGATGTCCAACCATGATGTCCAAGCCAACCAAGATGTCCAAGATCAATTCCAAATGATGTCCAAGATGTCCAAGAACAATTCCAAATGATGTCCAAGATCAATTGCAAATGAGGTCTAGCAATCAATGATGCAATTCAACGTGTCAACAATCAATTCAAGCAATCAAGTGTGTTCCTAGCAAATTCAATTATGCTTTATCATGACTCATGACTCATCACCATGTTAACATCAAAGGCAATGACTTATCAAGACAGGCAATGACTCAGTAAGACAAAGCAATTGCTCATCGTCAGGATTTGTGCAACGTCACTATCAAGACAGCTCATCAAGACAATAATTCAAGATTAGCCCAAAGTCATGATTACTCAATACTGTTTCACTTTTGACGTGGTTCCAGTCCAAGATCAAAATAAAGTATCAATAATTCAAGATTGTCGGCAGACGTTATCAGTGCCTATTATTCAATCTTTACCGTCCATGTGTAAACATTTAATTCCTTATTGTATTCTATAAATAGGTACTCCTTAGCATTATATTAGGCATCAGGGGAAAAACATCAAAAAATATCGAAGAAAAGCAAAGTATCAACAAGCATCACACAAAATCAGCTAAGAGCTTACTGGCTTTCTCAACCCACTCCTGTACTCCTTCTCTAAAATAGCCTTCTCCATCTCCCTTGTACTCCATCACCAAGAGCTTCAATTCAAATCCTTGTATCAAGTTTTATAATTCAAATAAAAGTAAGTTTTTATTCATCTGTTTTGTTCATCTCAATTTCATTATTTCTAATTTCGGATTAATTATCATTTCAAAATTATACTTTGCATAATATCAATTTGCTATTCCGCTCCCCTACTGCATTAATCCCACATCTAGGCCTTCACTATTGCCCGCCTAGGTCGATCCTTGTCTCATTGGTATCAGAGCCAAGTTTGGCTATTTAGTTAGTGTCTAGCCATTGCTAGCGTTGATCAGCTGTTGGTCAGCCGTGTGTTAGGTGGTCCCGGTGGGGTGGTCCTAGTGGTCCCGGTGGGGTGTGCATGACTCATAGCTAACTGTTCAAATGTAGCTCAGATGGCCTCTTGGGTTAGAGATTGTCTTAGTTTAGGTAGTAGTAAGAACTCAAATGTGGTTGATAGCAAGGAAGTTAGTTGTCAATTTGATATTTCTAGTTGGAAAATTCCTAAACAAACAATAGAAGAGCCTGATGATAGAATACTAATAAGATTTAATTCAAATAGCAAAAATGTCTTCAAGAATTTCAGAAAATATGAAACTCCCTCAAACTTCATATTCAATGCCTTCTAGGTCCTCTAATTATGACTATTTAAAAGATAATGAAGTTGAAGATACTTAAAAAATTTATTATAAAGCTCTAATAAACGAAGCTACTTCTTCAATAGATTCACCAACTTACTCAACTATGCAACCTCCATTCTTTTCTTCTATTAATGTCATTTGAAAGCCCTTTGAAATCAATAAAGATTATTTACGATAAAATTTCAATTCAATAGAGAATAAAGCCAAAAGGAAATGGTTCTTTTCATACTTTGATTTAAATGCACAATCATTCATTAGACAAGAATGGTATTCATTTATGGAAAGACATAACGTTAATGTCTCTTTCTTTAATTGGTGGGCAATATTTGCCTCTGATAATAATCTTCCAGACCCATTCCATCTCAAAGAAATAAATACTAATATTAATTTTGCTAAAAAATGGACACTCAAAAATGGTCAAATAATTACTTCTTTACTCCTCCATTGGAAGAAATTATATTAACGACCTCTAAAGGTAATATTCCAGCAATTCCATTTAAAATAAGTAGAAATTATCCAGAAAATAGTCAAGTAATTTTAAGTGATATTAAAAAGGTATATCATCAAAATAATTATACAAATCAAGTATTACATACAATGTCTCAATAAGTTAATATGGTCTCCACTCAAGTTGAAGTAATTGTTAAAAAACAAAAAATTGATTCATTAACTGAAAAATTAGAAAATTTAAATATTAATGATACTAAAAAGAATAAGCCAAACTTCTTAGATGATATTGCAAAACCTCTATTTAAAATAAGACGCTCAAATAAATTAGAACTATCAGATAGTAGTACTCCTTTAATTCTAAAAATAGTTGAGAAATTAAAAGAAGTAGAAACTTCAACTAACAATACAGTTAATGTTTTAGAAATAGATTTATCTCAATTAGATGATGATTTGCAAAATATTAATAAAATATATAAAATAAAGAACTTTCATATTATTCCAAGCAAACTCCTCCAGATCTTCATCTTGAAAGTACTAGAACAATAATTACTAAAAATTTTGCTAGTGATTCAATATATGAATGGAATATTGATGGTCGTAGTGAGCACGAAATATTTGTAACACTCCAAAGAGTGCTAATTGCTTATACAACTTATTCAATTAAACGAGCAACATATTTACAAGTTTTTGATTTATTAACTTCTGAATTCACTGGTATACTCAAAAATTGGTAGGAGAATTATATTCAAGAGGATAAACGTAATAAAATTAGAACTCATACGAATTCTCAAGGACAACCTGACAATATAGAAACATTAATTTATACAATTATTACTAATTTTCTTGAAAGTCCTGAAGATATTAATGTTGTAACAGATATTCTTTTAACAAATTTAAGATGTCCAACTCTCAAAAATTACAATTGGTATAAAGATACATTTTTAACATACTCATTAAAAAGAGAACACTGTCGCCAACCGTATTGGAAAGAAAAATTTGTCTCAGGATTACCATCTTTATTTTCTCAAAGAATATTCAATAAATTAAGTGAAGTCATTGGTAAAGGTCCAATTTCATTTGAACAAATTACATTTGGTCAATTATTAAGTTTTATTAAAAAAGAAGGAATTTCATTATGCAATGAATTAAAATTACAAGCAAAATATTCAATAGATAAAGCCGCCAAACGAAAAGAATTAAGTTCTTTTTGTGAAGCATTTTGCCTTCCAAAGTTAGAAACTCTATCTGTCAAAAAACGAAGAAAAACTCACATTAGTACGAAGAAACAACATAATACAAGAAATCCGAATTACAAAAAATTAAGTCCTACTCCAAAAAAAGAAAATCAATAATACTAATACTTGTCATAAATGTGGCAAACTAGTTCATTATGCAAAAAATCGTAAAGTTAAAAAGAAACTAAATGAAATATGTGCAGAATATCCAGATATTCAAGAAAAATTAATTTCATTATTTGAACTCAAAGATATACCTAGTCAATCAGAAAATACATCGTCCTCTTCTGATTACGAAGTCAATAATATAAATGAATTAGAAAGTGATTCAAGTGAATATTCATTAGGTAATGAATCCTCAAGATTATGCTATAAGTGCATTAATGTCATAACTACTAATAATATTGAAAAAGATTTTTTATTAGATTTAATTGAGCAAATTCAAGATACAGGATTAAGAAAAGAGTATTTACAAAAACTCAAAAGTATCATAATAAAAGAAGACTCTTTAGAATCTCCTCATACGGTAAGTATCAATAAAATATTTGAAACACGTGAGATTCCAAATATTTTAAAAGCAGTTAATATTCAAGACTTAAAAAACGAAAGTAATATTTTAAAAGAACAAATTAAAAATTTACAAAAAGATTTATATTCATTACAGACGAAAGATCTTGAATTAAAAACAAGATTAACGTTAATAGAAAATAGTCCTTCTTCTTCAAACATTCAAACAGAAGATATCTCTACTGATCAACAATTTGTTTCAACTATTAATCAAATAAATTTTTAAAAATGGTATATTCATATTACGCTTAAAATTAAAGATAGCTTTGAATTCAATACTATTGCACTATTAGATAGTGGTGCAGATCAAAATTGTATAAGAGAATGATTAATTCCCTCCATATATTATGAAAAAACAAAAGAACGACTTCATAGCGCCAATAGTATGACGTTACAAATTAAGTATAAATTATCAAATACTTATATATGCAATCAAGGATATTGCTTCAAAAACTCATTTATTTTAGTAAGAGATATAAGTCAAGAAGTTATTCTTAGAACTCCTTTCATTACTCAAATTTATCCACTTAAAGTAGATCAAATCGGTGTGTATACAGAAATTATGGAAACAATGATATTATTCAAATTTATTACCCCTGTTTATCAACAAGATTTATCTTTATTACAAAACTCCTCAATATTAAAGCGAATTGATCTTCTTCATGAAAAGAAAAAACATATTCATTTTTTACAAAATGAAATTGTTTATATAAAAATTGAAGAAAGGTTACAACAACCCTCTATTCAAAAGAAAATACATGAATTACACGAATTATTTAAGAATGAAGTATGTTCTGATCTTTCCAATGCATTTTGGCCCCAAAAAAAACCATATAATATTACTTCTTCATGAAAAAGATTTCTCAAAAACAATATTCCAACTAAAGCTAGACCTATTCCAATGAATAAAGAACTCCTTGAATTTTATAAAAAAAAAAAACTCCTTGAATTTTGTAAAAAAGAAATAGAAACATTTCTAAAAAGGGATTAATTAGTCCATCTAAATCTCCTTGGAGCTGTGCAGTATTTTATGTTAATAATCAAGTAGAAAAAAAGCGAGGCGTCCCTCGTTTAGTTATTAATTATAAACCATTAAGTAAAATATTACAATGGATCAGATATCCAATTCCTAATAAACGTGATCTACTCAATTGCTTATATGATGCAAAAATATTCTCAAAATTCGATATAAAAAGTGGTTTTTGGCAAATTCAAATTACAAAGGAAGATCGATATAAGACAGCATTTACAGTGCCATTTGGACATTATGAGTGGAATGTTATGCCCATTAGATTAAAGTATGCACCTTCAGAGTTTCAAAACATTATGAATGATATTTTCAATCCTTACACTCATTTTACAATAGTTTATATAGATGATGTCCTTGTCTATTCAAAGAGTATTGACCAACACTTTAAACATCTTCATACCTTTTCACATGTTATCAAGAAAAATGGATTAGTTGTATCTGCGCCTAAAATAAAATTATTCCAAACTAAAATTAGGTTTTTAGGACATGATATCTACCAAAGCACTATATGCCCAACTGTTAGAGCAATTGAATTTGCAGATAAATTTACCGATGAAATTAAAGATAAAACTTAACTACAACGATTTTTAGGTTGTCTTAATTATGTATCTGACTTTTTTCCAAATCTAAGAAAGTTCTGTGAACCTCTATATAAATGATTATAAAAAAAAGCTCCTCCTTGGTCTGAAGAACATACCAATATTATCCGAATACTCAAACAAAAGGTCAGAGCCTTACCAGATCTCAGAATACCGCACCCAAATGCAGTCATGATAGTTCAAACCGATGCATCAGAAATAGGTTATGACGGTATACTTAAACAAAAGGAACTCGCCTCTGATTCTATCGACCAAATAGTCTGATATCATTCCGGCATTTGGAACGAAACCCAAAAAAATTATTCAACAATTAAAAAGGAAATTTTGTCGATCGTTTTATGTGTTTCCAAATTTCAACATGATTTATTTAATAAAAAATTTCTTCTTGGCATAGATTGCAAATCTGCAAAAGAAATTCTTTAAAAAGATGTTCAAAACATTGTTTCTAAACAGATATTTTCTCGCTAGCAAGCTATTTTATCTAGATTTGATTTTAACATTGAATTTATTCAAGGCAAAGATAATTCTTTACCAGATTTTCTAACAGGA
Source organism: Stenocereus thurberi (assembly GCA_002740465.1). Classification (NCBI taxonomy): domain Eukaryota; kingdom Viridiplantae; phylum Streptophyta; class Magnoliopsida; order Caryophyllales; family Cactaceae; genus Stenocereus; species Stenocereus thurberi. The sequence continues at coordinate 686 of NCQT01085195.1, read as the reverse complement.
GAATTTTTACACGGATCACATCATCAATTCCAGAAACAAAGGCAAAAGCTTACAAGCACTTGATGATTACAATTCCATACAACTAACAAATTCTCTACATGAGCCTCTCCTATTCTATCTTCGTGACCATGAACTCTACTTTACGTCATTCTATGGCCCATGATACAATGAACAAGCAATCTTCATTGATTATCAAGAATGGTATACTTATGCTTTACCAATATCTCAAAATCATCAAAGCCTACCAAGTACTTGTTCAAGATGTCAATAATAATCCAGTACTCATCATTATGCCCACTGGATATACTCAAACTTTTCGATGGTTTCACTGGCAATTTGAATATTGGACAGCCTTTGAGCCTCAAATATTCCAATTTGTCTCCAAAGTATCCCCGGATGTTCACATTTGCCCTTTTGATCAAACCAATACTCAAGTTTTAATACCATTAGCGTATCCTTTATAAATTGACGCTTCCTGCCTTACTCATACCACATATGGATTGCGCTGTAAGTTTCTCTCAGATTATAACGCTCGTTTTCGCTACTAGCCAGAGTTTATTCTAAAAATCCTCATCCTCAGCTCATTCAAATTATGACCCATGGGGTGGTCCTTGTGATTAAGATCCTTATGACTATTGAATAGATTTTCTATTACATACACACACACACCCACACACACACACATA